>CBVK0101228152.1:0-10125 GCA_900067695.1 Picea abies
AAGGAGGCCTTCTCATGGTGAAAGGTACATGGAGAGATACATATTTGAGATACCAAACTTATGATCTCATAAGTGGTATTGACAGGGAATGGAATTGGTGAAAGCATTGAACTTATGATCTCATGAGTGATATTTCATCAAAGCAATCAGTGTATATTACTTGAGAAAATGGGTTGGACAAGGAGAACTGGAAGAAGTTGTTGCACCTCCATCAAAGGATTGTAAGTACTTTTACTTGTTCTAATTAATAATCAATGCTTGGCCTGTTTCTTTCAGATTTATGTTTGTTCCACATGAATTTGTCTACAGTTGATGGATCTATATTTGAGCTAATCTCAGTATATTAGGAAGTCTATTTTATCTTTATTTTTCCTACAGGGCCTATCAGAGAGCTCAGGATCGAATCTTAGCCAGAACTTTGCAAGGACAAACATCGTTCATAAGGTACATATCTTTCTCCTTCTCTTTCATTCATTATCTTGATTAGATATAAAAGGATGTCAGTGTCCATGTTAAGAACTCTTCTTTATTGGCCTTAGAAGTCTACAGACCAAGAAAGAATCTGCTTGTCTGCGGGATGATTTACCTGTTACATAAACATCATGGTGCTTCCACATATATGGTTATCCCAAGAGAATATCAAAGACATACAGTGGGGAAATATTACATAATACCTCATCCTTGAAGGGTTGGATGCCATATGACAATCGACACTGTTGGTTGACATGAAGATATCATCCCTAGCAAAGCCACATGATGTTGTATGGTTGTGGGTTTGGTGTTGTCGACAGTCCCAATTGTTTGACAACCTCTGCTAATATGAGGTTATTCTAGATTTTTCTATCAACAATAAAATGCAGTGGGGTCCCCTTCACCCACATGTGTGAATTAAAAAGGTGCTCCCCCTCTTCAGGATCGGTTGGTTCTTCTGGTTGAATTGTTATGGTCACAACAATAGAAGTGGGGTCTGCATCAATGATCTGTCTTTTAAGATTATTTTCAGAATCATATTCTAAATTAGGGTTCGGCTCCTTGTCTTTTATCTCTGCCACCAATGATTGTTTTGAGTGATATTCATCAGTGTTGTGCCAGGGGATTTTGAGGAAATCACACCATTTTCCAGTGTCCTTATTTGTCTTCCCATGACCCTTATTTTCCTGTGTCTTGGACCAGTTTTCGGGAGGCTGTTTGTTAGAGTCGTCTTTATCATACTTTGGCTATTGTATATTTTCAGACCCAAACTCCCATTTGTTTTTTTTATTAAATTTTTATCGATTTTAACAACATATAGATAAGCAACACCAAGTGATGAGATGTCCAGAAAATCCATTTTAGTTTGGATGTATCTGTGTAGAGACCAACAATATTTCCAAATCAAATGTAATCTCGAGTCTTTGATAGCCAACTTGGTGTACATGGTATGAAAGGTATTGGTGAACTGTGGAACCACTTGGTCCCTCTCTTGTCGTAGTGTGGTCCATCTCATATACTGGTCCTCATAGTTTCCAACAGGGTAATAATTTTCCTTTACCGTCTCCAGAAAAAAATCCCAAGTGGGATCGATCCCATATATTCCAGAATCTTCTATGGAACATTACTCCCAGTAAGTTTCCCACCAATTTTTGACATGCGGGAGATATTTAAGGAGTGCAGAGGTGATATTTTCCTTGTCAGAAAAATGGTGAACAAAGAAATAACCTTCTAGCAGATTTAACCATTTTTCTAGGGCATATGCATCTACTTGACCTACAAATACAGGAATATCCAAATTAAACTATACCTGGAAAGGAGAGGTTCTTCCAAAGTGGTTGCTTGATGAAGATGCTCCTCTTTTTATTGGCAGATAGTGAAGGTCGTGGGAAAAATTCTCCATCATTTCATCCCTCTGTCACATGAGAGATTGCTCAAGCAACAAATTGATAGAATCATTTTCTCCATCATTTTTATTTTCTTCCACCATGGAGGGTTTCTTGGGAGTGCGGGAGATATTTTCTTCAAGAGGGGAAATATCGAGACCCAAATTTCTATACTTGGACCTCATCGAGGACATCCACTAAAAAACAAACGATCAAGAGTAGCCTGCTCTGATACCACTGATCTGGATTATTTTCGGCACAAAATGAGAGTGGAGATATGATAAAGAAATATACAGAGATATCTCAGATATCCAATAATATAACATAAATGTATTAGATATGAACCATAAACACAGATATAGAGTAATACACAATTTTCTATTAATGAGCAAAAATGTACAAAGACTATAAAAATACAGAGTGAAAGACTCACTAGAATGGTGGCAACTTATCTCTGAGAAGAGATGTGATGGATAATGTCATTCGCAAGAAGAATATTTTACAATGAGGATTCAAAGTCCTTTTTTATCATAAAGAAAATCCAAAACCCTAACCCCTGAAGATGAAAATCCAACAATTTTGTGGACCCCACTTTGGGTAGTTTGGTTTATCAACTTCCCGGGGGTGTAACTTTGTCATACGATGTCTGTTTGGGGCGCACAATTGCTCGTTGGAAATGTGTCATCGAGGAGATTCATTTACGGAGCTTAATAATAGCCTTTGACTATCATTGAGAAACTTGATCCCAAAATAAATTCATTTAGGCCCTCAAAATGGCCACGAAAGTTAAAAACTACTAAAAATAGTAAATTACCAAAATTGTCAGAAAACTATTTTGAGCCAGTTGGAAAAGGTGGGTGGCCATCGATATCCACCTAGATCAATCCTTGATAATTAGGAAGAAATGGTATCCACTGCATTGAGTTCCTGGGGGAGAGGGAAAAACGTTTGATGAATCTACATCTTGATGAGTTGCTTGCCTTGTTGGAGAAGTTTTGTTTCTTAGCTTGTTGAAGGTTGTCATGAACCTGTGGTTGGAAGCGATGGACCTTTTTAACTAGTCTGGCTACATGAGATGTCTATGTGGATAAGGAATATTTACACTTTTATGCAATCTTGTCAACCTGCTTCTGTTGGATAGAAGGTTCTTGGGCCGAGGCTGTAGTGGTTGAAATATCCTTATGTTCAACTTTTGAACAAATCATGAAGAAGCTAAATTTTGTAGTATGAGATACTACCTTGTAGAACTGTTTAGGTGGAACAGTAGTCAGAGCTACCTCTTTTATTTTGTAGATATGACCCTCGAGAGAAACAATGATACTGAGGGGTTGAGACTCATAAACAACATGGTGCTTCCACATATATGGTTAGACCAAGAGAACATCAAAGACATACAGTGGGGAAATATTACATAATACCTCATCCTTGAAGGGTTGGATGCCATATGACAATCAACGTTGTTGGATGACACAAAGATATCATCCCTAGCAAAGCCACCTGATGTTGTATGGTTGCAGGTGTGGTGTTGTCATCAATCCCAATTGTTTCATGACCTCTGCTGAGATGAGGTTATTCTCACTTCCTCTGTCAACAATAAAATGTAGCGGGGTACCCTTCAACCACATCTGTTAATGAAAAAGGTGCCCCCCCCTCTTCATGATCTATTGGTTCTTCTTGTTGAATTTTTGCAGTCCTAACAATAGCAGTGGGGTCTACGTCGATGATCTGTATTTTACCAGTATTTTCAGAATGAAATTTTGAATTATGGTTTAACTCCTTATCTTTTCTCTCATCCACCAATGACTGTTTTGAGAGACATTCATCGGTGTTGTGCCAGGGGATTTTGTGGAAATCACACCATTTTCCAATGTCCTTCTTTGTCTTCCCATGACCCTTCTTTTCCTGTGGCTTGGAATGGTTTTCAAGAAGATGTTTGTTAGAGTCGTCTTTATCATACTTTGGCTATTCGATATTTGCAGACCCAAACTCCCATTTTTTTTTGTGCTTAAATTTATTCTTGATTTTAAAAACATATCAATAAGAAGCACTGAGTGATGAGTTGTCTAGAAAATTCATTTCAGTTTGGATGTATCTGTATAGAGTCCCACAGTATTTCAAAACCAAATGTCGTCCAGAGCCTTTGATACCCAACTTGGTGTGCATGGTATGGAAGGTATTAGTTAACTGTGAAACTTCTTGGCCCATCTCTTTCTACAGTGTGGTCCATCTCATATACTCATCCTCATAGTTTCCAAAAGGTTAATATTGTTCCTTTATCACATCGACAAAAAAATCCCAAGTGGGATCAGTCCCATATATTCCAAACTCTTCTATCGAACTTTTCTCCTAGTAATTTTCCAACAATGTTTGACATGGGGGAGAGATTTCAGGAGTGTGAAGGTGATATTTTCCCTGTCAAAAACATGGTGAACAAAGAAATAACCTTCTATCATATTTAACCATTTGTCTAGGGCATCTGTGTCTATCTAACCTAAAAATACGGGAATATCAAAATTAACATGTAACCTCAAAGGAGAGTTTCATTCAAAGTGGTTGTTTGATGAATATGCATCTGTTTCTATCGATAGTTATTGAAGTATGTGTGAAAAATTCTCCATCATATCGTCCCTCTATCGGGTGATATCTTTCCCAAGCAATAGATTGATAAAATCGTCTCCTCCATCATTTTTCTTTTCTTCCACCATGGAGGGTTTCTTGGGCATGTGAGAGAAATTGTATTCAATAGAGACAAGCTTGAGACCCAAATTTCTATACTTGAACCTTGTCGGGGGCATGCACTAAAAAAAATTTGATGAAGAGCAGCCTGGTATGATGCCCTTGATCTAGATTATTTTCGGCACAAAATGAGAGCGGAGAAATAATAAAGAAATGTACAGAGATATCTCAGATATCCAATAATATAACAGAAATGTATTAGATATACAACCATAAACACAGAGATACAATAATACACAATTTTCTATTAATAAGCGAAAATGTACAGGAATTGGAATTGATTAGGTTATGATTGGTTTCTTTTTGAGATTAAATAGACTGAATTGTTAATTACTATTCCATTTCTACAAGAAGCAAGGTCTCCATTCATATATTCATTTCATGAGCCTATAATGAGCATACTTTCTATCCAAGAAAGAACCTTTTCAATAGAGTTTTTGTTTGAGGGTTTGACTATGATATTGATTTTCTAAGTTTAAACTTGTGTGAATTATTTAGATATTCCAAAAACAGAGTGTTATGTTATTAACTATTTCCTGATTGAACTAGACACAATAGACATAGATGGGTTACTTGTTTTTGGCACATATAGTGTAACAACCCTTTTGATTACGAATCCTGAATTGACATATAAATGAGTGCAATATACTAAGAACATATATACACCAACAGGAAGGTCTATAGAATTGTCAACAGATGATGCATAAACTGTCAACTAGACAATGTGCATGCATAACCCAATCCTTGCGATGGATTAGAACAAAACCATGTGATCCACCCAGGTATGATATATTGAATGATATAAGTTTTTTTGTAAATACATTTGAGTTGCAGGTACCTGAAAAACAAAGGATGTTGGAACTATATGTTGTTCTAAAAGATACTCCTACCAAATGGTGGGATGCACACAAAGAAGTAACAAAAGACTGGTCATAGTGTAGAATACTAATGCAAGTAAGGTTTCATACTAAGGGAGAAAATATTGCACAAAAGTATACATGAAAGAGTGATCCAACAGGTCATGTTGAGCACTGCAGGACTTTATGGAGTTCAGTACCAGAAACAAAATGGATACACTGATTTATAGATACTTGATGCATACAATTTTGAAGAGATTGTATACAGAATTGGAAATGAATAGAGAAATAACAAGAATGGAAGAGGTTACTCGAAGGTTCAAAGTCACATTTACATTTCAACATGAATCCCCATCGATAGATGCAACAGTACACGATATTTAAACTAAGATATTCTGAGAAGAATGCTCGATGGAGATGGTACCATTTTGTAGTGCACATAGAGATACTATGACTATCGATGACTAATTGTGCGTCAAAGTGAGGGAGTTATCAATATACAATAATTCCCTTTGGAATGAATTATTCACTTACGGTGTTTTCGAGAGAAATGGTTGCAGTGTTCAAGGAATTTATTCATAAGTTCCTTCAAGTGTACTTGGATGATTGAACTATGTTCAGTATACTGAAGGATCACATAGAAGTAATTAGGATAATGTTGGATAGGTGTATATAGTTTCAGATTTCGTTGAACTTGAAGTTTGTTTTTTTCACACCGTTTGGAATTTTGTTGGGCCATGTAGTTTGCAAGCAAGGATTACTGGTAGATCGAACCAAGATTGCAATAATTTTTGATTTAGAACCACCTATATCAGTTAGACAACTGAGAGAAAATATGGGACATACAGGCCATTACAAGAAATTTATCAAAGGATATGTACAGATCGCAACACCGATGGAAATTTTTTTGAATAAGGAAGCAAAGTTCTAATGGAACAAGGATAGTCAGAAGGGTTTGGACACATTAAAGAAAAAATTAGTGATCTTGCTAATTTTGATATTTTTATATTGGAACAAGGAGTTCCACATTCATGTATATGCATCATCCATAGCGATGGGTGTAGTACTATATCAACCAGGGAAGGGAGACATAGATCACCCAATTCTATTTGCTAGTAGGAAGTTATACATAGTAGATAAGAATTACACAACTATAGAACGAGAAGGATTGGAAATGGTATATGCACTACCGAAGCTCAACCATTATTTATTGGTGTCTTACTTCAATATGTACACATACCATTCTTCACTAAAAATACTTAGTGAACAAGCCAACCTTGGGGGGGAGGATATGAAAATGGATACTATTGTTCCAGGAATACAATTTTGAGGTTGTGGTGAAACCAAGGAAGTTGAATGTAGGACCAAATAATCTATCGTACATACTATCAAGAGAATATGCAGGAAATTTAGATGACATATTCCTATATGCATAACTATTTGCACTTAAAATTTTGGATGATCACTTCTCGGACATCATGTGGTTTCTAATTACATGAATGTCTCCATCAAACATGATAGCTGTGTAGAAGAAAAAACTAGTAGCTGAAGCAACATATTATCAATTGATTGCAAGGAATTTTTACATGTTGGGTATAGATGGAATATTGAGACAATGTGTGTTCGAAAATGAAAGACTGTTGATACTTGAAGAAGTGCATGATAAGATTGCAGGAGGACATTATGCAGGGAGAGAAACTGTACAAAAGATTTTGTGTGCACGATTTTGGTTTCCCAGAGTCCACAAAGATGCTAAGGAATAATGTTAGTCATGCGACGCATGTTAAAGAGTGGGAAATCCAACCTAGAGGGGTAAAATTCCTTTAAATTCACAAGTTACATTGCCACCATTTTTTTAATGGGTCATAGATGTAGTGCGACCAATCAAACCATCAGAAAAAAGATCAGGGGAAAGGTACATAATCACTGCAATGGAGTATTTGATAAGATGGAAAGAAGCAGCACCAGTCACAGACTGCACCGTGGAGAGTGTTGCATGATTTTTGTTTGAGAATGTAGTCACACGATTTGGATTCATCGCAATTAAGCATTTTCCCCTAGTTGTAACTTTCCTCCTAGTGAGAAGTATAGAATAACTTCTCATTTGAAAGGTCATTGGTGTAGGTTGAATGATGTTCATATTATGGCAAGATTGTGTGGCTGTCATTGTACTACCTACCTAACCAAAAGGGGGAAAAAACAAGCTACTTGTCAACTGGTTTGAGGCAACAAAACTGTTGGCCACCAGACCAGAGGGAATTCCTAGAAAATGACCAAGTATTTCACTTGGTAATAATATAGGTCTACTTATGGTGGTTGGAATAGGAGTTGTCATCACAAGTGGTCGTGATGTGGAAACATGGGTCAATGATGTTTCCCATAAGGAAGAAGTTCTAGTAGTGGTAATGTGCACTAAAAAAACTATGTCGGGGTCAAGTGGGGGGATCACTATTCCATTTGTATAGCTAGATGTTGATGCATGTATGCCACAAGATTGCCTATTGTACATATTGAGTGAAAAATGGTAACAAGAAAAGACATCATAATAACTTGTTGATTTAAAATGAACAAGTGTTTGACAAAAAAGACTATTCAAAGGTGGATTTATGGAAGAGGGAAAATCTTCCACTATGGTTTTGACCACTCCTTGGTTGCTTAGGGGAGGTATGCTACCAATTTTAGAAGAAACATCTTTATTTATGGTTCATTTGTGTGAGGGGTTGTGTTCCTCGTGTTCCAACCATTCCACTCTCTTAGATCTTAAGAGACCTTGGTCGACCACATTGAAAGTGTAATAAAAACAATGATCTCTAAAGAAAACTACGAAAGTCGAAAGAGCACACTCTTAATAAATCTATAGGCAAACAACCAAGCAACCATAGATAGAGGGATATTCCGAAGATGAGATGTCAAGCTGTCAACAAAGATATGGGAAGCAGTCACCCCAACCTCCATGTAACAACCCTTCTCAGTGCAAGCAAACCTCTCTTCGCGGGGTCACCCTCCAAGGGTACTTAAAGTGTGATATGACGTCTTCCCCAGATACAGTTGGAATCCCCCCACAGTCACCTTTGTAGATACCTAGGAAAGGTCACTAAAGTCACGAACTCACAGTGAGCCTTAAGGGGGGTATAGTCGATAGTCGGGACCAAACGTATGGGCAAGATAACAATGTATGAAGCTTTTCCAAAGGAATGAAAAAAAGTGAAGCAATAAGACTCGTGAGGACGTTGAACGGATCTGAAATTCATGAATCATGACGACCAAATGAACCATGAACACTCAAGAAAACCCCCAATATGCGTTTTTTCTACTACGATTGGTAAAGATTTGGAAGGGTAATCTCCACTTCTCTTCTGCATGGGACCTTATGTTTATCCCTTGTGTTAGAGGGGGTTCACGACTATGCCTATATACAACATTTGGATTTTATCATTATTTAATGTTCTACAATCTTGTTTAGTAGTCTTGGACAATTTACTCACTTTTCCTAGTCCAAAGATTCTATCTCTAAGCTACTTTTAGTGCACTATAAACAAAAACATCTAGTTAATTTTATTAATAGTCGTTTTTACTCAGAAAAGGTCCACTTAGATGAAACTAATGACGTGGGAGACTAAACTCCAATAGAATTAAAAAAGAATGAAATCATTTATTTTAGATGAATTCTATCTACGAGAAGGAGAAGAGTTGTTTTCTTCTTAATGTAAACAAGCACTCAATCTCATGCAACTTTTCAATTTTCTTCTTTAAATAGAAAGAGGAATGATGCTAAACTATCAAATATTTTTTTTTCTGAAATCCCAACCAAATTCAATCCCTTTTCAACTCAATATGAAAACACTCTAACTATGAAGAATCACCCAAGGAAAAATTCAAGCACAAGAATATCTTCAACACAAAACCCAAACTTTTTTCAAATAACTTGAAAAATGATTGCACTTGCAAATCAAAGGAGTTGGTTTTGTTTAAACAATGGAAGAAAATCTAAAGGAACACCCAAAAGAATTTTAGAAACAAGTGGACTCTCTCAAAAAAATTACCATAAGACACCAAAATCCATGAGGGAATGAGATTATATGTCACGTGACCTAAACTTACCCACAAAACAAAAATGACCCATATCATTTTTTATTATTATTAGAAGATCCTGAAAATATAAATGACCAATTTTTTTATCAAGAAGAGCACAAAAAACAGGTTGACTGTGAGGATGCACTCACCATGTTCGACTAATAACTGCCCGTCAATTCTAATAGAGTGCGCTAAGCATTAATAATTTGCATGTCTAGCTTCATATCTAAATAAATCGTAACCAAGGCAGAAGCATCCTTCTAGGAAATGGAGTTCTCCTCCACCATCTATGCTTTTGGGACTTTTCCTACACTTTTAACAGGATCGGATTTATTAGGAGTTAAGACTAAATAGTTGAAATGAGGTTGCTGCGGCCATTCTGTTGCATTACCAACTCGTCTTGAAGGAATTTTTTCATTAAGATATAGGGCATTGTTGGGGAACCGAATCGTGACAATCAAGCAGCACATATTCCAAGGGCGAACCTTTCCTTGATCGATTGCTTCTAGCATATCCCTGCCCATCGAAATCATCGAAATGAGTAGGAGAGCAGCCTATGGAGGCAAATTGACCCCTTGATCTGTGTGTATTGTGGCCGGCCA
>CBVK0101228153.1:0-12706 GCA_900067695.1 Picea abies
TTATGTTTTTTGTTTTCGTATTTTTTTTTTTCTTTAATCAATTATCAAAACAGATATATAACATAAATTTAAAATAAAAAATCAAAGAACATTTAGAATCCAATCGGGATCATGAATGAACGTACAATCTACAATCTCAGCCCTAAACAAATTTTAATCAACCTTAATAAACAAGTAAATTATGTAATCGGATATTCAAATTAAGCTAAATGCTAAAGCATTAGAAAGTTACATCTCAATTTCTATACATGCTATGAATGGATTACATGTGCGGTGAAATGTTTGATAATTATTTATTTTTAATTCAAGTAATTAGTTAAATGGAAGAAAATTTATGTTGGAAAAGGTTAATAGTTCTTTTGAAAAGCCCATGATCAAATTCAAAGTTCATCGGAACATTTGTAACATTTTTTCACAACGGAGCCAAACTTACAACGGTGAAAATACTAGTACTCCAGATTTACCTAGTGGATAAGAGAACGAGACTTGAAATGTTCAGACACCCTTACAGAAACGAAATTACATTTCTGGAGGATGCAACCGCCGAAGGCTGCGCTAACCGCTATGATGCTGTTGAGCCGCGTTATTAATGCCTCCCTCTGTGTTAATAGGCTGCTAAACGTGCCCGTGCGAATTACTGCCGCCGACTGGAGTGGGAGGGGTAGATGGCTCACGCCTTAGGGATGTTGTTATTATTTTCCTTCCTTCCATCAATACTGTCATGGACAATCCACTACCTTCCGGGCCTTCCATTTACATCTGCAAAATTTAAGAAATATATATACTTCAAAACGTTATCAAATGTCTACTATGGGAAGCAAAATTTAATTTGGCATTCAAACTTAATACTATCATTCGTACCAGTTGATCGATTAAAATCGTGATCGTCAATAGGGAAAGAAGAACTGGATAAAATTCGAGCTTCAGCTGTACCAGAATGCCAGCGGCATCCTCTGTTTTTAGAAACCCCCTAACCCCCTTCATCTCCCTTCATTTTTAAACTGCCCAAATCCCTTGTTTTTGCCTACACTAAACCCTAATTTCCCCTCCCATTGAGCTAGGGTTTAACATGGAATCAGAGACAACTGAGAAGAAGAGGCATAAGGGAGGTCAGATCAGCAGGTATGAGCCCACTTCATCACATGAGATCATGTTTTCACCATTTCTCAAGAAATCATTTCAAGAGACAAATCGTTTGCCACACATAGGAACAATCTTACTTCAAAATTGGTTTCTGAAGTAAGGAAGATGAATTTGACAAAAGTGAAAGAGTTTTTGTCAATAATAGACTAAGGAACAAAAACCTCATTCATTTTATACTTGGGTATTATTATTTCGGAGAAATGTCAAAAATATAGTTGCTATAGGAGAGTCATTGCACTTCTGGAGTAGTCTTGGAAGATTGAATTTTTACGTGTCTTGGAGCAGGTTTTTGCAGTGCTTCATGACTCTAGTGACAACTCGACATCCTCATATTTCCAATTCATCTTTCAGAAGTGAATTTGGAGCAAGGGAAGACCTTCAAAAGTCCTCAAAAAGTTGGATGTTGCGCTTATGCTAGACCATGCTGTGCTTTTGACTTTGTTTTTGGTCATCATTTTCAAAAGCAGTTTCTGAACAAATGAAGATGAATTTTGGAAAACAAAAGGAGGTATTTTCTAAGGACGTAACAAGTCACAATAACCTCCTTCAGGTTTTACACAGGTATCATATATTGGGAGATATTCAACCTTCCCGGAAGCCTATTTCAAAAAATCAAATTCTCCAATTTAATTGTCTGTTTTAGTCATTATTTTGTGGCACATATTGCAAGAACATGGGAATGAATTTCAAAAACTGGAGAGAGATTTATCTTCAAAACAACCTTATATACAAAAACCTCTCTCTGTTTTGCAAAATGTGTTATGTTTAAATAGTTACCGCTCCATCTTTTACCCCTCTTTTTTCATTGCACTTCTGGAGAATTTGTTGCAGTTTTGGACAACTTATTTTCAAATCAATTTTGAAGGGGTTAGATGTAGGTTTTTGCTTAGATTAGTGACTCGAGGGTGTAGAGGAAATCTTCATCTTTCCATTCATAAATTTTTCATCAAAAAATTAATCAAGGAACTCTAAATCATCCTCCAAAGTTGTTACTCTTCCGGTACAAATTGTTGCACTTCTGCTACAATTTGTTGCACTTCTGCTACAATTTGTTGCTACAATGTATATTGCAGAAAACACAAATACAAGAAAATTTGCATGCCTTTGGTGCATTTGTAAGGTTAACTTCTACACTGCACAAAATTTCATTGCTAATCACCGAGACGTACAATGTAAGGATTGAAGTGTAATAATCCCCCTAAATATGAAGTCTCAAACAACTTATTTTCCAGCTGGAATCTTGCATATGGCATGGAGAAACTGAAGTTCTTCGTCTCTCTTTCATAACATCCAAATCCCCTTAATCAACCTAGCGAAAATGGTTATATCTATAATGTAACGTCTTCTAGTCATTTCTAGAGATAGCTCAAATGTATTTTCAACTTAGCTTGACCTATAGAGTCCTTCAATCAATAGTGCATAGGTAGTGGGATTAGTTGTATGAAGATGTGATGACCACGACATCGTGTCCTTTGAAATTCTAGAGCTGATTCAAGTTCTCCTACATTAAAAAGTTTGTCTGTGAGTATTGAGTAAGTAGTTGAGATAGGAACTATTGTGGAGTGGCTATTTAAGGGCATAGATGACTTTCATTCCAACATAATACACCATTTGTTGAAAAATTAAGACACAATTTTTTTTTCCAAATACAAATATTTTATATTAATTTTAGAATGGAAGATATTTACATCGATGAGACACACACATATATCATATAGCCCTCTTATAATGGATAAATCTTAACACTTCTCTCATAGAGATATATTGTAATGAAAAAAAAAATTATTGAGTGGGAAAATTGATTATTCAACCATGATCAAAATATTAATGTGGCTACCTTTAACTTTGTTCTACAATCAATGTCTTCTAAAACCTAAGTATATGTCAAGCAATATACCAAACAATTTGTGTGTAACCTAAATAAGCACCTTTACAAGCATACTCTCCCACTAAAATATACCTATGATGTATGGTAAGTTCGCTAGTTATTTTAAATTTTTTTCCTAACACCTCTAAATCATACCCAAATATTCCAAGTAGTCAAATAACGGATATAACAAAAAATTATTGTTTTGAACAACAAACAACCATTTTCTTTAACTATCATTCATCTTCTCCCTTATTTAGGAATGATGTTGGCCTTACCCAACTGGTAATCTTTGGCATACAATCCATTGTTAGTTATGCCTGGATTACACTAACTAGTTACTTCCATTGGTTACATAACAAGTATTGTAGGCAGACTGCATGAAGACAGAGGGTGGCTTGATCTAATAATAATAATAATAATCTAATTTTAAGGTCACAACCAAGCCAAACACCAAATTGGTGTATGATACCCCCTTGTTTGTGGGACAAGGGACCCCCCTACACAACGATTTGATTGCTAAAGTTTATAGAGGTGTACATACCCTACCCTCCTTTGGCTTTGAACTTGTAACCTCCTAGGAGGAAACACATGTTCTTAACTATTAGGCATGTTCAAGCTATATTATATCATCCACATTTATCAATTTATTATGAAATAAAAAAATATTCTCCTCGGTAAGGTTCTCCTCACCAAGGATGAAGCCAAACAAGTGCTTCCTCCCAAAGATGTAGCTCCATATTTACTCCACTCCAACATATATTACTATAGTTACCTTGTTTCTCAAGTGTTTTGTTGAAAATACAACTTATATCCAAGTTATTTTCCTAAGTTTAGAATGTGATAAATTTGTTTAAGTCAATAATTGTTGGAGATATGTTTTGCATGTATGGATAAGAATGAAACTGCAACTAAACTAAACTAAACTAAATTGCAACTAAATTCCATGTATGTATAAGAATGAGATTATTGCAACGGTTTTTGTGATGAAATAAGAATTTCTTGAGGCCCATTCCCAGTGGCAACAATGCACACTCCTAGAGATATTATTTCACATTTTTTACTCATGGTAGAGTACAACCTTCAAGGAGAAGCTCACTATTTTATCTCAAAAACAAGGGTGATACTTGGAGATAATGAAACAATAGAGAGGGTGAAATATTCATGTGTGCTTTATGTTGTAATGGGTAGTAGAAGGGGCACCACCCTTTAGGTTATTTTTGGATCCGATTTATGTAATAGAAAGATTCCACTCAAGGGGATAAGATAACTAGCATCCAACACAATTCACTAGTGGTTAGTGGTGCACTTTACTGGGATTTCAATAGTCCTTCAAATTCAACATCACTACTATCTAGTATGATACCATTTTTTGTTGACATGGAGTTTCCTACCATGTCTGTCCACTACCAGTGTCATAAGGCGGCATCATAACAATGAGATCCTTGACAAACACAATCCCTGATTCTTGCAACGTTGTCTAGAGGATGGACAAATTATATTTCTTTTTCCAAATATGTAAAATAAGTATATTACAATTTAATGAATACATTTTCATATTATTATATATGGTTTTGTAATTTATCAAAAATTCGCCAAGATTTTATAAGGTTTTATAATTCAATGAAAGATTGGCCAAGATTTTACAATATTTTATAATTCAGTGAAAGATTCACCAAGATTTTACAAGATTATATAATTGACTAAAAAATTCGCTAAAAAATTACATATACATATTACATTATTGATAAAATAGCCTTTAATTTTTCCTATGTATCATGGGGATTCACCCATTTATTATATATATAAATTTAGAGGGGGTTCTTAAAATCACCCCAGATTGAGGTTGGTTTCCAGGAATGGATGCTCTTGGCTGGTTATCAAGAAGGGATTGTCCCCAACATGATTGCTTCCCTTAGAATGGTTCTTTCCCTCAGCTAGTTGTTGTGCCAGAGGTGGAGGTTCCCCCTCGGTTGGTTGTTGGCCCCAAGATGGTTTTTTCGCCCATGCTAAAAATTTTCCTGCAACTAAGAATTTCCCCACAATTGTAGCTTTCCTCCCAGTGAGAGGTATAGAATAATTTCTCATTTGAGAGGTCATAGGTGTAGGTTGAATGATTTTTGTGTGATGGACAGATTGTGTGGATGCCATTATACTACCTACCTGACATAAAGGGGGAGAAAACAAGCTATTTGTCACACAATTTGAGGTAGAAACAACACTGGCCACCTGACCAGAGGGAATTCCTAGAGAACGCCCAAGTATTTCACTTGATAATAATATAGGTCTACTTCTCGTGGTGGGAATAGGAGTTGTCGGCACAGTTGGTCGTGAAGGGTAATATGGGTCAATGATGCTTCCCAAAAAGAAGAAGTGCCAGCGGTGGTATTGTGCACTAAAGAAACTATCTCGGGGTCAAGTGGGGGGATCACTATTCTATTTGTATAGCTAGATGTTGATTAATGCATGCCACAAGATTGCCTACTTCGGGTGGAAAATGGTAACAAGAAAAGGCATCATAATAACTTGTTGATTTTAAATCAACAAGAGTTTGAAAAAAAGGACCATTCAAAGGTGGATTTGTTGAAGAGGGAAAAACTTCCTTCGTGTTTTCGACCACTCCTTTAGGCTGCTCGCTTAGGGGAGGTATGCTCCCAATTTCATAAGCAACCTCTTCGTTTATGGTTCCTTTGTGCGAAGGGTTGTGTTCCTCATGTTCCAACCATTGCATTCTTTGAGTTCTTAGGAGACCTTCATTGACCACATTGAAAGTGTAATAAAAACAACGATCTCTAAATCCAACTACGGAATTCGAAAGAACATACCCTTAATAAATCTATAGGTAATCAACCAAGCAAGAATAGATAAAGGATTGTTTCAAAGACGAGATGTTAAGCCATCAACGAAGATATGTGAAGGAGTTACCCTGACCTCCATGTAACAACCCTTCTCAGCGCAAGAAACCCTAGCTTCACGGGGTCACCCTCCAAGGGTATTGAAAGTGTGATATAATGTCTTTCCCAGATACCCTTGGAATCCTCCCACAATCACCTATGTTAATTTAATTAGGGCAATGGTTTATTTTTATAGTCATTTTTACTGGGAAAAGGTCGAGTGAGATGAAACTAATGATGTGTGAGACTAAACTCAAACAAGATGCAAAAATAATGAAATGAAATCATTTCTTTTCGATGAACTTTATCTACGAGAAGGACAATAATTATTTTCTTCTTAATGTAAAGAAGCACTCAATTTCATGCAACTTTTCAATTTTCCTCTTTAAATGGAAAGAGGAATGATGCTAAATTATCAAATAAATGTTTCTGAAATCCCAAACAAATTCAAGTCCTTTTCAACTATATATCAAAACACTCTAACTATGAAGAATCACCCAAGGAAAAATTCAAGCACAAGAATGCCGTAACCAAGGTAGAAGCATCCTTCTAGGAGATAGAGTTCTCCTCCACCATCTATGCTTTTGGGCCTTTTCCTAGACTTTTAAGAGGATCAAATTGATTAGGAGTTAAGACTTAAGATTCATGAAGCACAACGACCGAATGAACCATGAACACTCAAGAAAATCTCCCAATATGCAATTTTTCTACTACTATTGGTCAAGCTTTGGAGGGGTAATCTCCTCTACTCTTATGCACACAACCTTTTGTTTAGCCCGTGTGTTAGAAGGGGTTCTTAGCTAAGCTATGTCTATATATGCCATTTGGATTTTATCACTCTTTAGTGTTCTACATTCTTGTTTGGTAGTCTTGAACATTTTACTCACTTTTCCTCTTTTCCTAGTTTAGTTTAAAGACTATAAAACACTAGCTGAAAAATGCAAAACTTGTTTAAGCAGGTTGACTATGAGTATGCAACTCACCAAGTTCGACCAATAACTTCAAGTCAATTCTAATAGAGTGCGCCATGCACCAATAATTTGCATGTCTAGCTTCATATCTAAAGAAATGGTAACCAAGGTAGAAGCATCCTTCTAAGAGATAGAGTTCTCCTCCACCATCTATGCTTTTGGGCCTTTTCCTGCCCATCGAAATCATCGACATGAGTAGGAGAGCGGCCTTTGGAGGCATATCGACCCCTTGATCTGTGTCTATTGTGGCCGGCCATAACCACACAACACCCACTCGCCACAAACCTCACGCGCACTGACCAACTGGACTGTTCAGTTAGTCAGCGACAAGGTTCAGTTCAGCTCCAAAGCACCCTCCGAACCTAAAAAGAATGAAACCAGCTACGGGGAAAGTTCTCCGTCTAAGGTTTAATGTGGGCCTTCTCCGTCTAACGTTTACTGCAACAAGGACCAACGATTTGCCTTATCTTTTATATTTTAGCATATTTTTTTGTCTGTAATAAATTATTAAAACAGATATGTAACATAAATTTAAAATAAAAATTAAAAAACACTTAGAATACTTAGAATCCAATCTGGAACATGAACGTAGAATCCCGGTAGAAAACGAATTTAATAAACTTTAATAAACAAGTGAATTATGTAATTGGATATTCAAATAAAGCTAAATGCTAAAGCATTAGAAATTTACATCTCAATTTCTATACATTGCTATGAATGGACTACATGAGCAGTGAAATACTTGATAATTATATATTTTTAATTTAAGTAATTAGTTAAATTGAAGAAAATTTATGTTCGAAAAAGGTTAAAAGCCCATGATCAAATTCAAAGTTCATCGGAACATTTGTAACATGTATTCACAACGGACCCAAACATACAACGGTAAAAATACTAGTACTACAGATTTACTTAGTGGATGCAACCGCCAAAGGCGGCGCTGAGCGCTATGATGCTGCTGAGCCGCGTTATTAATGGCGCGCTATGATGCTGTCGAGCCGCGTTATTAATGCCTCCCTCTGTGTTAATAGGCTGCTAACCGTGTCCGGGCGAATTACTGCCGCCGACTGGAGTGGGAGGGGTAGATTGCTGGCGCCTTAGGGATGTTGTTAGCATTTTCCCTCCTCTCATCAATACTGTCATCGACAATCCCCTACCTTCCGGGCCTTCCATTGATACATCTGCAAAATATAAGAAATATATATACTTCAAAACGTTATCAAATGTCTACTATGGGAAGGAAAATTTAATTTGAAATTCAAACTTAATACTATCATTCGTACCAGTTGATGGATTAAAATCGTGATCGTCAGTAGGCAAAGAAGAAGCGGAAAAAATTCGAGCTTCAGCTGTACCAGAAAAGCATACGAATTCAAGGGCACAAACAAGAGCACATGAGCATAGAATTAGTGCCAATAAACTGCGCTCCATCATTAACTTTCTTCAAAGAATTCCTCTTTTGCTTTTTCCTAACGGGTAGAACCAGCCGCTGCTAATCGTTAATGAACTTCTCTTTTGCCCTTTCTTTCAAGCTTTTTAACAACAAACATTTATGTAAGACCTGTTCAAGAGAGTGCCAATGCAATTAGATTTGGTTGCTTCAACGCCGAACTGAGGTATCTGCCGCGTAACAAACATTACATGGAAGTTTCTTAAAAAAACATTAAGAACCAACGCCAAACTTCTGCCGCGTAACAAACATTACATGGAAGTTTCCTATAAAAACATTAAGGAAATGGGAGGCAGTAGCCTCTCGATCCGAGCGTTAAGTTTAAGAAAATACTCAGTATACGCTGCTCCAGATCTTCCATGGATATGTATTATTTAACCAAAAAAAATTATATACTCTGGACGCGCAGATATAGACACGCTATCTTCATAAATAATTTATTAATTAGGTCAATAGTATGGATATGACTAGGTATCTAATGTACAAGTATAAGACAATTAGCATGAAAGAAAATAGGCTTCCTAAGATTGTTTCAAACTTTAATCAAAGCTAGTTGCAATTTAAGAAGAGTTGACATAAAGATGCCAAAAATATAAAATTCATTAGATATAATATGTATACCATTAAAAATACTATCACATGTATATTTAATAAGAAATTGAGTTAGAGTATAGAGCTAAATAATAACAATAAATTAAGATATTATAAAAAGTAAAGATTTTAACCTAGCACAATTAATTGTTGAAAATGGATTCTTAATAAAACCGTAAGGGTGAGTGAAAGCTAATGATGGTCTCTCATGTCGCGTTAGTGGCAATGCAAACCTGGAAAAACAACAATCTGTTAACTTGGAGGGATTATTCAAGGTACTTTTACAATGAATTTGAATATGGTGTAACAATATGAAACATACGAAATTGATTTAGCTTTATGAATATACAACTCTTACTCATACACATTGTGAACAACTAGGTCAATTTTTTTTTTTTCTAAGAGTGCTATCTTACTTTTCCAACAAAATATAAGGTATATTTTTTTGTTTCGTGTAGGTGTTGAGTATCTTAACGATGAAATTTCATTCCAAAAAACTTATATACTTGTAAAGAACATCTTTTTCTTGTGCCTTGTATTTTTAAGAAATTTTTAATATTAATTTTATATATTTTTTAAATTATCAAAGTCGACATATGCCTGAAATTACAACATCTTTTGTTCGGGTATTAACATAATAAAAAAAAACTTAAATAAATGGTCTCCATTGCGTTGAGGTCCCCCATCAGATGAGGAAATTTCTGCTGAATTTGGCCCCGGGTGAGCCACTTGCCTTGGTGTAGCTGCCCTGCTTTGACGAATCGATAAAGATGGATCCTTTGTTGTCAAGTGCCCTTGATCTGTTTTTCCACAATCTGATCATTGGATGCTTGTTGTATGCAGTCGGGGTTGAGCTCTGTTGGTGTCCGTTGTTCTGCTACTTCTGAGGTGTCCAATAATGGTGGGAAATAAGAGTGAAGGAGATCCACATTGAACACTGGGTGCGGGCCAAGGAAAGGAGGAATGTTGAGCTGAAAAACATTATCCCCCATGGCCTTGGTGATGCTGTACAACCCATAACGTAGTGGGTGAAGCTTCTGATGCGGTCCGGTAAGGCGTTCTTTCTGCAAGTGCAACCAAACTTTGTCGCCCACTTGAAACTTATGTGGCACCCTATGTTGATCATGGCATTGTTTGTACTTGTCGTTGGACTTCTGTAGGATAACCTGAACCTGTTGGAGGATTTGCTGGATCCGCTCAATGAACTAGGTGGCTTTGTCAGCTTCAGTTGGAGTAGGAGATGAGTCAGTCAAGGTGACCACAAGGGGAAGTGAAACATCTATGGGACCCAATGGTTGGAATCCCAACCCCACCTGAAAGGGGCTGTGGTTGGTTGAGCTATGCTGGGCTCGGTTGTAGCTATTCTAGACATAGGGAAGGCTCTCATCCCATGTCTGAGGGTGTTGTGAATTATACATGCGAAGGATATGCACAATCATTCGATTTACGACCTTGGTTTGGCCAACTTCCTAAGGGTGGAAGGTCGTGGATTTGGTGAGCTTAGTGTCCAGCAGTGACCAGAGGCTCGACCAAAATGTACTAAGAAATTGACTATCCCGATATGAAACAATGGTTTGTGGGATTCCAAAATGTACCCAGACTCGTTAAAAGAAGAGCTTGGCAGTGGCCTTTGCTGTGATCTCCTTCTTGTAGGCAACCAAAATCGCCATCTTAGAAAAATGATCAACAACCACAAAAACATAGTCGTTTCACCGCTTGGTGGAAGAGAGGCCTGACATGTAGTCCATTGATATGAATTCCCATGGCCTATCAGGAGTAGGAAGAGGGGTGTATAGGCCCTATTTCTTAGCGTTTGATTTGGCAATCGCACAGGAAGTGCAAGACCTGATATACTTGCTAACCTCCTGTCGAAGTTTCGGCCAGTAGAAATGTTTCTATAGCATCACCACTCTCTTTTCGATGCCAAAGTGTCCTACCACCCGACTGTAGTGGGCTTCCTAGATCAACTTCACTCTCTCTCTTGATAGAACACAGATATGGCCCAGACGACACAACAACCCATCCTGAAGATGGAAATTATCAACAACTGTGTTTTCCATCAACATTTGGTAGGTGGTGGCGAAGTCTGAGTCTGTCTCATAGAGTTGGGGCCATCCAGAGGTATCATGGCTGCAAGAGTCTAGCATCATGGTGAGTGTCGCGGCAGGCGATCTGCTGAAGCAAACAACGATGCGATTGGTGCTTCCTGGTTTATACTTGATGTTGAGGTGGAATTGATGCAAGTATGTGGACCACTTTTGATGGCGGTCATTCTGTAATTTTCTTTGTGTCTGCATGAACTCCAGTGGCTTATGATCAATGTGGATGGCTATCTCCTTCCAAAGAATGTATTGTCTCCACTGGCGGCAAGTTTGCACAATGGAGTACATTTCTTTGTCTTAAGTTGGGTACTTACGGACAACATCTGATAATGTCTCACTATGATAGGCCAGAGGGTGGTCGTGCTGAGTGAGAACGATGCCCACAGCATAGTCGGAAGTATCTGTATTGATCTCAAAGAGTTGTTGTGGGTCTGGGAGTGAAAGTACTGGGGTTGAGAGCAAGCGTTGCTTCAAATCATCAAACACTTGTTATTGGGACCTCCCCCATGCAAATTTTACCTTACCACCACCCCTGGTTATTTGGTTGAGGGCCCATACAATATGGGAGAATCCCAACATGAACTTGCGATAGAAATTGGTCAGGCCCAAGAAGCTCCAGAGCTCAGTGAGTGTGGTTGGGGCTGGCCAGTCACAGATGACTTGGATCTTGGCTAGATCCACATGTACGCCATGTTGATCAATGATGTATCCTAGGTAATGGAACCTGTCCATGCTGAAGCAACACTTTTCCAAGTTGGCATATAGCTTGTGGTTTCGCAGGGTGTGCAGAACCTACTGAATATGTTGCAAGTGTTCGACCCAAGTCTTGTTGTAAATGAGAATGTCATCCAGATACAACACTACAAAATTATTGGTGAATGGTCGTAGGATATCATCCATCAACCTCATGAAAGTGGTTGGAAAATTTTTCAAACCAAAGGGCATGACCAACCATTCAAAAAGGCGATCCTTTGACTTGAAGGCGGTCTTCCATACATTTGTCTATTCTATCGGGACCTAGTGGTAGCCAGACTTCATATAAATCTTGCTGAAGTATTTTTCCCCCCTGAGTTGATCAAGGACGTTGTCCATTCGGGGAATCAGGTACCAGTTTCTGACTTTGATTTTATTCAGTGCCTGGTAATCAATGCAGAGTCCCCAGGTTCCACCTTTCTTCTTTACCTACCAAATTGGGCTCCCGCAAGGTGATGAGCTGGGACGGATGTGCCCCTTGTGGAGCAGCTCTTGGATCTGTCACTTGATCTCCTCGTTCTCTAATAGAGAGTGGCGATAGACTAGCCCACTGGGCAGCGGTGCGTCGGGGGTCGGATCGATGGGGTGCTTGACATGCCAGTGCAGAGGCACCTTGGTAGGTGAGGAGAAGATATCCGAGTATTCTTCCATGACCTTATCTACTTGCTTCTGTTGTGTGGAGAGGTCAGCCACAGAGACCCTAGATGTGGCTGTGATCTTTCACTTATTCTGAGAGTGAATCATGAAGAAGACAAACTTCCCCATTTGAGAGATGACCTTCCTGCATTTCTTAGCGAAGATCAAGGAAATAGATCTAGGTGGGACCACCTCGGGTATCCTGTACAATTTATTGTTCAAAGTAATAATAAAACTACGAGGCCTAGAATCATATACAACATGATGTTTCCATAAATCAGGTTGGCCCAAAAGAACAT
>CBVK0101228157.1:0-18466 GCA_900067695.1 Picea abies
GCAACTTACCGGTGCAAGTGCAACTCGAACATGGAAGCACCCTCCTAGTATACTCTGCAAAGCGTGGCTCGATGTTTGTCCTAGGTACCATGTTATACCCCCACAGTCACCTGTGTATGTCCCTAAAAAGATTGGCAACTAGGTTGCCAGCACGCGAATAGTCACCGGGCGGGTATAGTCAAAAGTCGAGTAGACCACAATGAGCAGGGTATCGAGCCCGAAACCTGTCAAGGGTATCATGAGAAAATTGCAAATGAAAACGACAGAATCCCAAAACAAGCCCTCTATATGTGTTCTCCACTACGATTGGTCTGGCTTTGGAGGGGTTATCTCCGCTACCTTTCCACACACGACCTCGTGTTTATCCCCTGTGTTAGAGGGGGGTCCCGAATAACTTCCATGAAAATGGAATTAGACACTCCCTATCTCAGACTCCAATGTTTGGTTTTGAATGGCCTTGAAGATTTTCCTCTCCAACCTAATCCAAGGCCCTAGTCCTAAACTAGTTTGTGAACCCTACAAACATAAAAGTCTAGTAGATTTTAAAATTAGCATTGCTTTTATGGTGTTGTCTTACGTCAAGGGGTATGAGGGTGAAACTGATGATGTGTAAAAGACGAAAGCAAAAATAAATGAAAAAGATGGAAACAAAAAACTTTTACTGAATGCAAAATTTCAACAACTTTTCACAAAGAAAGATTTTTAATTTTTCTAAGATTTTGGACAACAAACTCAAAGGAATTTCACTCGACTACGAGCTACTTATGATATAAGTGAACTGCAAAAACTTACGAAATAAAATACTTCTCCCTAGCTAATGATGCAGAAACACACTCTTCAACCAAAGAAGAAAATGAAAAGATATTTTATTATTATTTAAGTGCTAGTAAAGCAAGAAAGGGAAAATACCGACAAGCAAAAAACCAAGAAAAACAATTCTGGCTTAAAGCGCAGATCACAAAGAATCAGATTAAATAATCACACAATGGAAATTGTAAAAACAATGACTCTCACGCTTGTCTAAAAACCATAATAATTTTTTTTTTTTAATATATTTTTCTGTCAACTATTAACTAAGAAAAAGCAGGCTAAGGGTAAGAAGAATCCGAAGCTACTGACTGTTCAAACATAGATTCAAACACCTGAGAGGAATACTTCTTATCAAAGGAGGGGGTGACTACCCCACCCTGGACAAAAGGTAGCCTGTACAAGCACACGACTGTCACTTAAACAACACACGTGCAAACGCGTGATGAATAGAGACAAAGGGCATGGACACACGGGCTGACCTTGTACAAGCCGCGTGTATATCTAAAATCTAAGGAAAAATATGAAAACAGATAGACCAGACCAGGAAGAGACCTCTGGTATTGATAACTAGGATCCCTTGAAGGCTTGGATACTCTTTCTAACAGAAAAACAAATAATGCAAGGAAAAACAATAAGGCAAAAAATATTCTGAGATAGGACCGTTAGCAAACAAGACTCAGACATAATTCCAGAAAACCCCTTGAGAATGTGTGATTCTGACAGGGAAGAGGAGGACTACCTCTAAGGTTCTTTGAACTCCTACATGCTACTACTATCTCTATAGCTAGCATTCACACGCGGTCTGTAAGAGGATAGGGTGTGGGTACACGCCTTCAGGCCTTATGCAGGCCATGTGTACCTCTGTGTGTCCCGAAAAACACAATCAAGAAAAAGTCAGGGAAAGCTAGTATGGAAAACCAGATTCCCTGCTATCTCAGACCTTACAGAAATGAAAGAAAAAGACAGGAAAAGAAAAAATAGAAAACCTAGTCTTTAAACTACCCAAAAACTTAAACAAAAATTCTAGGAACCCTAAAGAGTATTCTCCCCAGTATGGTCGCCAATTCTATTGTTGGGAAAAACAACCTACGGACTAGCAAAATAGAGTTCATACTTTGCATGTAGATTTGACCGAATAGAAACTACCTTCTACCTACATCCCTAGATTTAAATCCCATTTTCTCAGTAAATGCATGGAAATGATCACCTACCTTATTACCAACGTTCAATGTCGATCCTCCGTTGTGCTTGATTACTTGTTTGCGCTGCTCCTTCCAGAGATGACCTGCACTCAAGACAAAAAAAAACTATGCATGCATGCTACTTCTATACTCAAGGGTTAGAAATCAAACATAAACTAATCAAACCATAGACAGTTCATGAATTGGGACGGGAAAAACATTCTTTTTATTACTTAAAATGAGTCAACTTACAAAAGTTGAGACCGGCCACTGCTCCTTGAACCTGATCCTAGGCTCCTCTTCTTCTGTCCTTCAACTGCTTTGCATTAAATCTCCTTTGGCATGAGGAAAGGCTAAAGGGTTGGGACAATGGAATACGTAAATGGACAGAGTTTCTTCACTATATTTTTTCCTCCTCCAAATGGTACCCCTACCTTTTATTTTATAGGCTAGAAGGAGCTAGGGTTTTGGATGAACCCTCGGCCATGCATGGCTGTGAGTTTCAGTTAACTCACCCATAGCTTTTTGTTCCATCGACAACTTTCCTTTTTTCATTCTTTTATAGGTACACGCAGGCTGTTGTGAGTCAGCCAGTGTGTACACACGTGCAGTAATGGGTTAGGGCACGTGGACCTTTACACAAGAGGATTTTCAAAGAGTTGTTCATCATAGTTTTGGAAAAGAAGGGAAATGAGTTGGCCTGATGCCAGGTAAGCATATGTGGTGCAATTTAGGGTTATAACAGTACCTCACTACTGGAAAATATGAAGAGCTAGTTGACAGAGTGTAAATAGGGGGGTAAGAGGAATTTTGGGTTTTCCTCTATCCTATGCAGTTTTTTTTTTCGAGCAGGTTCCAGGTCTGGGACCTAGAGTCAAGATTCTTCTGAGAGGCCCTTGTGATTTAGCCATGGCATGGTTGACCCAGGTAATGAGGCGGTAGGGTTACGACACCCTACAACAAGGATTTATTCTACTGGTGGAAGTGATAGGTCATTTCCCTAGATCACTATCCCTATGCAGGGATAGACTTTCGAGGAGATCTAGACATGCCACTTCCACCAGGGTACACCTACAGTGACATAAGTATGTCAAATGTTTTTACATATTTCATTTTTTTGTATTTTTGTATAATAGAGAACAAATATTTTTAGATGGTGCTTAAGTATTAATTAGACACTCGTGTGATGCAGATGTGGGTCCGCGACGGTCGGAAGGGTTTCCTCGACATCGATGAAGGAACAAAGGAGATGAAGCGGTCGGAGGAGAAGCTAAGAGAGTCCTACAAAATGTGTAGGGCAACCTGTTGTGTTTGACTCACAGGATTCCCATGGTTCAGGTAGAGGATCTTCTTGAAGCCATGCAGTGACAGGTGGTTAGTGTACCCAGACAATGGGTGTGACTCTTTCGGTGTCTCGAAAACGCCAAAGTTTTTTACCATGACACACATCCGGTGCCATAGGCGTAGATGTAATGGATATTGTATTACTACATGTATATGTGTATTGAGGGTATTAGCCCCAATTTTGTACTATGAAAACCATATTTTTTGAAATATATAAAAAGGGATCTTCGACTTTACTTGTATTTTATAATGTGTACATTGATGAGATGGTTTTCTTTTCTTTAGTTATGTGACAAATGCCAATCTAAAACAAAATTAGCATAAGCATTGGATACATGATTAGAACTCCTAGGAATATGATAATATGTAATAAAATCAAACTTTCATTCTAAAGACGTACCCGTAGGAATCGATGGAGTAAAGTATAATCACGCACGCGGTAACTGCCATTCAAATGACATACTACTAACTGGAAATCCAGACAAACTTCTAAATAATGAATACCATGTTGTTATCGGACTAATCAATAGGTGTGGACACTAACAGATATCCCTAGATCCACCTGGATCTAGAACAAAACAGGACAGGACATGACTCTTTCCCTAAGTTTTGACCATTGAATTAGCTCGTATGAAGGAACAAGTAACATGCCTTAGTATCGCCTCCTAGGGTCTCTGTTGCTCCCTCTTCACTCCGGTGCTCTCGTGAGGTCAAGACCAAGACAACACAAACCAACCAAACTGAAGATAGAAAAATATATTCAACTGTCAACTTATGTGTATGATCAAGGAATTACACAATAAAGTGGGAATAGCTTTATGGGAAAGGGACATGCCATTGTATCATATTAATTGAAAGTAAAGATTACAACCTGATCGCCTTGATGTCGCAAGATTCCTTTCGGTGGATCTTGGCTCCAACACATACACTTGCTCAATCTTTGCATGAAGAAGATCAAATCCTCTTGATATTCTTGCTAGAGTCTCCAAGCTCCTATCAAGCTAAGTCCATCAGACAATTCTTTCACCAATTCTCCAATATATCTTGCTTAACCTTTTCCATGAGAATTCCATCAATATATAGGAGAGAATGAGATGGTTACTTAGATAAGAATGATCCCACAATATCAGGGAATCCAATACAAGGATAACCATTCGAATGCCAACCCATCCTTCTAGAATATTCCCTTCTAGAACCATCGAGAATTTATCTTTCTCCAAGCTTTAGAGAAGGTTCTCACCCTAGCTATGTTACACAGTGCGAGAAGTTCACACCCCAGCTTAAGGTAGCCTGCGAGAATGGGTCATTCTCGCACCCTGGGATACTAGCAACCTGCGAACTCTCTTCAAAAATAAGTTTTCTGGGAAGAGATGAATATAAATTTTCTCAAGAGAAAGTTCTTATGAGGAGCCTGAGTACACCATCATCAATACACCATCATGATGACCAAAATCATGGGTAACACATGTGAGATAGCATCGCACAAAAGTTTTATAATGGCGCTATATTCGACCACATTTTTCGTGGATGGCCCTAGGCATACGCCACCTGAAGACACTAGTATACCCTCGGATGAGTAAACCACCCAAGAGGTGGAAGCCAAGTTCTATGTATGACGACTGCCTCCGTCTACAAATCCTACATATACTGAAGTTTCTATTGACATCTTTCAACCAAGTGAAAACTCGATAAGCAACCCGAAGATGAAAAATAAAGGAAAAATATATATACACTATATTACATTAGTATACAGAGATTTTTTCTCAAGCCTGGGGCTCAATCATAATATCTTTTCAAGTAGAGCCCATTTCTTGGCTCGACCAACCTATTCCCCTCATAATCTTCTAACTCATAGGCTCCTTTTTCTAACACACGTCGCACGATGTAAGGACCGTGCCACATGGGTTTAAACTTGTCTTCCCCTAGTGGTTCTTTGGCTTGATCATACAAGAGGACCAAGTCACCCTCAACATACAACTGGGGACATATAGACTTATTGTACTGGACCTTGACACATCTTTTGTTTGCCTCGATAGCGATAAAGGCATCTCGACGTTGCTCATCAAGACTCTCTAGGTGCACAAGGCATTGTTCGAGATCGGAAGTGTCAGGTAGGAGCACGAATGCCAACTTAAGATAAGGGATTTCACATTCAATAAGTAAAATTGATTCCACACCATGTACTAACTAGAAAGGGGAAAAACCAGTGGCAATCTTGACCGAGGTTCGGTATGCCCAAAGTGCGAGATATAGCATGATATGCCAGTCAGATTTACTCTGACTGACATTTTTTTGCAAAATGGTGTTGGGAGACTTGTTGATGGCCTCTACTTGTCCATTTTCCTGGGGGTAATAAAGAGAAGAATGAACATGTCTAAACCCCATCTTACCTTCTATTTATTCCATCATCTCGTTCTGAAAGTGACTGCCATGATCAATGACAATCTCACTCAGGATACCGAACTGGGCAATTATTTGATTGAATACAAAGAAGGCTGCAATATTCCCTTTGTATTTAATAGTAGGCATGGTCTCATCCCACTTAGTAAAGTATTCTACGACCACGATAATGTGTTGATGCCCCCTAGCCGAAGTTGGGTTGCAATCCATGAAGTCCACCCACCACTTGGTGAAGGGACCGACGGTAATGACGGGGTGAAGAGGGGTTATATGCAAATGAATTTTCTAAGTGAACATCTGGCAGGGGTGACAGTTCTTAACCGATTCAATACAATCTTTAAATATAGTAGGCCAGAAATAACCAGCTTGCAAAAATATTTAGGTTGTCGCAAGCCTGGATAGATGACCACCATAGGCCCCACTGTGGCAATCATTCAGGACAGACTCAGCCTCTCAGTGAGTTAAACAACGACACAAGATATTTTCTATTCCTCGACGATACAAAGTATCAACGACGATAGTATATTTCTTAGCTTGGTACTTTACACGTCATCGGTCATCTTGTGAGAGATGCTGAGGGAACTTAAAGGTTTGAAGATATAGAAAAATGTCTCCATACCAGGGTTCAGATGATGAGACAAAAAAAATGTGTTCATCCTCAAACGAATCAACATGGATAACATCCTCATCTAATCATGGAAAATCAGATATTAACTCCGTGAAGACTAGGGATTTCTTATATTTCGTAGAAGAGAAATAGAGATCAAACTCTTATAAAATGACAATCCATTTATTATATTTCCCCCTTATGATACGCTTGGTAAGTACATATTGAAATGGATTGATATTGTCAATCATCGTAGTCTTGCAAAGTAATATATAGTGACACAAACGTTGGACTGTATGAACGAAAACCAAAGATAGATTTTCAACGTGAGAGTAATTGAGTTCAGGCTCAACTAAAGTTCAACTAATATAGTATATGATGTGGTCACAGAGCTCATCGTCCTCCTAAACCAGAACAATACCAATCATATCCTTAGACTCAACGATATAAAGCAAGTAATATCTACCATAGTCAAGAGGCCTCAACAGAGGCACACCAAATATTTCTTGAAAGCATTGAAGGACTCTTGGGCTCGCTCATCCTATATAAAAGGGGTGTCCTTCTTCAAGAGATGCATGAAACCCTTAGTGATATTGTCATAATTCACTATAAACCGATGAAGAAAGTTAGCTTTCCCCTGTAAACCATGAAGTTTTCTAATCGTGCACGAGAGAGGAAACCAAACTATTTCCTCAACATTTAGTGGTTCCACCATGGTCCCAGTCTTAGAAACTAGAAAACCCAAAAGATGACCAGACCTAATGCAAAAGATGCACTTGTGAGGGTTCAACTAGATTCTATAGTAACAACATCTTTCAAAAACAAGCTGAAGGTGTATAGCATGATCCACTCTCTTGAGAGAGTGAGCAGCAAGATTATCAAGGTAAGCCTCAACTATGTGCTTAAGATCATGAAAAGAGAAACTCATGGAACGTTGGAAGGTTGTTCCAATGTTTTTAAGGCTAAAAGGAATTTTCCGGTATGCAAAAGTACCCAAAGAACAAATAAATGTTGTCTTGTGTTGATCCTCAAGTTTGATTTGGATTTTATTATATCCTGAAAATCCATCCATAAAATATAATACTTCACTTCCCGCACACTCGTCGAGGATCTGATCAATGAAAGGTGTCGGAAAGATGTTTTTAAGACAGGCCTTGTTCAGGTCACGAAAGTTCATACATACACGGATGGTTCCTTTATTCTTATCTATGGTAATGGGGTTGGATACCCATTCAATCAAAGGAACCGGGCAGATGAAGCCGACATTAATTAGCTTCTCCACCTGTTCCTTAATAGTAGGGGCCTTCCGGGGATTTACATCTCTAAGATGTTGTCAAACAATTTTAGCATTCAGATAAGTTCTAATCTCATGTTCGAAAATACGTGGTTCGATCCCTAGAATCTCTTCATATGACCAAGCAAATACATCTCGATATTCCTTGAAGAGTTCGATGTAGATCAAGATATCATGTGGTGAACAATCTGCACTGATATTTACATTTTCAACCTTGCCAGGGGTATGAGAAATGTCAATCGTGATGGTAGGAGAAATGCTCACCATGTTTCCTTCGGCATAAATGTCATGCGTATCAAGTGGAACTACGACGTGAACGACTATCTCACTCAAAGTAGATCAAAAGTCATCTTGTTTGATTCTTTCAAGATCTTGGATAAAATAAGAGCAGTGATGCATATCATCCCAAGGTTTGTTAGAATCATTCATGGCTTCGATGATATCTTCATCTAAAGGAAAAGTCCCATCAAGGAAATCATGTGAACAAGACAATGAAGTGGCCCACATGGGCTGAAGAAAGTGATTCTCCTCATCTATTGGTGAGGGAACAAGATCAAGATCGGTGGAAGAGTAAAGAACATATTGATACACAATATCTGCTACCGATAGTGGCATGGCCATCCCAGCATGCAACTGACCTTCACAAGACAAAGTCGGGGAAGGTACGGTCCACAGATCATTAAAATAGGAAGTGCGGAAAGGAATGGACCTCCCTGTCGAGACGGGCCTACTGGACATGGCGTAAACATGGTGAATCGGTGCCATAAATTCGAAAGTACCCATAAGGGAAGAACACATTATGACATCGATATTTTCAGTTTCCAGCTAAGAATTATCGATCACAGGGATCAATGGTCCAATAGATGCATTAGGACTAGAGCACACAAAGGATAATTGATCGATCGTCATGATATTCCCTTCATGAGGAAAGCAAAGAGTATGGAAGATGGAAGATACTATGATGATCATGGAATAAGTCCAATTGCGTCCTAGTAACAAGTTATAATCAAGAGGCGCATCAACTACCTCTACTTCCACCTCTACTTTCTTCCCACCTAACTAGACCGGAAAGGAAGGGAAAATACCATGAGGGTGAAAGGAATAATCGTCAAAAGAAGTCAACATGTTTGATGACTTGGAAAGATTTGTATAACCGAGAGATTTCCAACAGATCAGGGACATCACAAACGTAACAACACCTTCATCAATAACCACACGTTTGATGGTATACTTTGAGGACTCCACGTGGATTTGGAAAGCCACATGCTAAGGCAAGCAAGGCTTAACATATGTGACATAAAACTTGATAACTTTTGAGCCACTGGGTTCTAGAGCTCCTAAAGCAGAGAGTAAGGTATTCCTCTGTGAAGGATACGTCTAGAGTACCTCCAAAGTTGACATCGCACAAGGGGTTTGACCCATATCCTAAACAATAGAGTATTTCTGGGTGGCTCTAGCATTTGGATTATGGGTAGAGCACTTGAGTACTCATTTTGGAATATGAGGCAGTGGCTCTGGTTTCTCAATTTGTAAAGTCCTCTCTGGAGGAGGAGGAGGAGATTCTAGACCAGAAATAGATTGTGAAGAGATATAATATTGATATCGAGTGGCTACATGAACTTTTGCATCGATCATATTGATACATAAGCGATCACCATCTTGAAATGGTGGGTTTTGACTCCCACTAGCTGCATTTCCTATGTTTGAGGAGCTCGAGGCCATGTGCTGATTATATGGGAATGAATTCGTCAGCACAAAAGGTGATAGATATAATAGCCTCGCAACTTCTGCAAGTTTGGGGCATAAATCGGTAAGGTGATCATCTATGCAAAGATTACAGGGAAACTTCACCTTATATCTTTATCGTTTTCCCTCTCCAACATTATCATTAGTCTTCTCATTATTACCATTGTCCTTGGTTTTATTACCGTTTTTCCCACCCTTACGAATATTACGTCCTTTCTTCTTATTCCCTCCTCGTTGCTGGTTACCATTTGGGTTGGCCAACGATTGCACAAAATGTACATCCGCCGACTGAGTGGGGGTGGAAGACACATAAGAAGTTGGCCCTCCTACAGACGGGTTAAGAGATAAATATTTCATATGGCTTGTCACCGAGTTTGTGGACTTTACATTGGAGACACCTATAATGCCATCGACATGAGGTCTGGGATTTTTTCTAGGGTCGTATGTCAACCGCGATGCATTCAGAAGAAGGTGGTATAACATCCCAGACTGAGCATATATCAAGTCTAACTATTGGTCTCTAAAGATCACCTCTTCCTCATTAGTAACACCAGAAGTAGCAACGTCTTTTGAGATAGGAGCGTGCAAAGACTTAAGGAACCATTCTAAAATAAAGGTCGGGGGTATAGGAGTCTTAATCAACCTCTTCTGTCTATGCCACTCCTAGATATGGTCCGATATATGAGTGGTAGTATCCTGGCATAAATTCGACAACAATTCTAGGCCAACATCGTAACAAATGGGCAACTGGAAGTGGTTAAGGAAAACCAACACCAACTAACTAAAAGTCCCATATGCCCCCATAGGTAGCTCAATATACCATTTCGTAGCAACTCCGATGAGGGTGCGTTGAAATAATATTAATCAAATAGAATCATCATTAAGGGAATTCGATGAGAACCAAAGGTGAAAGGTAGTGACGTGATCACCAGGATCCTCTCCATTATTACCCTCGAACTTCAGGATGTCCAAAGGAATCTTGGCAGGGAGGGGGGGCCATGTAGGATCATGACTCACTAGGTCGTTCATTAACTTGGACAAGTCTAGTAGATTAAGCGTGGCTAAAAAGGGAGATGGGGTTGCGACATCTAGCCCCAAGCTCCTGGGAAAGACTGTGTTTGAGGAACTGCAGGCCAGTTAGGGTTCTGGTAAACACCATGGCCCTATCCGGGATTATAAGGCCCTCCTCCGAGCTGACCCATAAAAGGTTGGTTGGGCATCATTCTAGCAGGAATGTTCTATTGAGGGTTATAGAAATTCCCCCCAACCAGATTAGATCCAGTTTGGGGGTTTCCCAAAGCGTGAAAATGATCTCCTTCAGGTGGGAATATGGAGTATAGAGGTGGATTCGTTATGCCAAAAGTATTGGTCGGAATATGCATCGAGGAGGTAGGGTTGTAGGGCAGAACTTGAGCTGAAGCTTGGGGATATTCCTTCAACCAACTTCACGTGACCTCATGATAAAATCTGGTGTGAGCAGAGCCTTCTGACATTACCAATTATACAATGGATTTCTCCACTCCCTGACTTAGACACATATGTTGATTTAAGTGTCTTGGAGAATTTTACTCATAAAATCCTATTCCAAGGCACTAAATCCTAAGTTAGTTTGTGCACCCTAGAAAATAAAATCGTGACTAATGAATTTTAAATTATAGCATTAATTTTAATGGCCGTGATTACTCAAAAAGGTATGGTATTGAAACTCATGGTGTTATGATTCTGCAAGAAAAGTAAATATGAAAATTACGCAAAGTCATAACTTTAACTTTCAATAAATGATGTGCTTCTAAAAACCAATGCAATTTTCAAATTCAACTCTGCAATTCTGAAGTAAAATGATATCTTTCACTATATGCACTAATCTAATGAAAAATACTCCAAAAGACAAAAATGTCAAGTAATGCAAAATGCCTATTTTTTATGTATTTGAATATAACAAAACTAAAAATGCATGGACTGAAAAGTAACTTGATATATAACCCTACTGTGTATAAAAAAAATATAACTCAAGAAGGATACCAAGAAGAAAATCACCCAGCCCAGTGTACAAGGAAAATAAAAAATTAAAAGATGATGAGAAAGACTCCACCCAGAAATTCAACCAAAAGAGGGTTTCTTGTCATCCCATAAGCACTAAAAAGGCACTACAGAGACCTAAGAGGACTCAACAAACATCAAATCCCACTCAACAACCACCAGACCCAACAAACAAAAAAGGTAAAATGATGTGCGCGACTGTTCAGGAAAACATAGCGTATATACACATCTTGCAGGAAGACATCAAGTGTATGTACGCGAATGTCAAGGCAAAAGGCATGTATATGCTTCAAAACAAGGCCAAGCAAGGGATAAAGGTTGAAAAATCAGAACTAGAGTGGGAAAGAACTAGAACTACAATAGAAACAAGAGCAATCCAAGGAAAAAGTACTCCAAACCCTAAGAAAGAAGATTCAATCCCCAGTGTGGTCGCCAATTTTGTTACGAGGAAAATCTCTCTATGGCTAGGGTAAACCACAACAGATGGAAATGACTGAAGAAATAATATCTATCCCAGAAACATGCTAAATAAACTAATATGAAAGGGAGATAAGAAAGAGGCCTACCTCATCCAGATGTTTGATGAAGTCCACCATTGAGCACTTGAACCCAAAGCTATATACCTGTGACAAGTTCTCAACAAACAAGCAAAGCATATGGTGACAATATAAAAGGTTAGCACATTAGATAGCATAATCCATTAATAAACATAATAAATACACCCATGGATAATAACTCGTATATTTGCAAGATATCAATTGGACGGGAAAGGAGTATTTCTATTAATAAATGATCAACAAAAGAGAAAATATTACAGACTTCCGTGTCGGCACGGTTCAAAACCGAGAAACTACATTCCTTCCAACTGGGCCTCCACCACTTCAATCCTCCACCAAAGGCAAGCTCATAAGAGAGAAACAATGAGGTTCTCAATCAATAAGGGAAGAGCTTGGGGGATGAGCACTATGTTCAGACTTAAAGGACAAAGGAATGCAGACTCAATATGAAGTAAATAATTTCTCCAGAGTAACTTTTCTCTCAAAGTTGAATTATTTCTCCTTCTTCCATAGCTCGGAATTGGCCCATTTATAGCCTTCAAAATAGAACTGAAGGGTCGAGTCAGAATGTTTCCAGTATGTGAAAGGCCAAGGATTATAGATCTCCTGTCATGAAATGGAAACCCAGCATTAATTTTCATTTTCTGGCACAAATACCGATGTTCACGGGTTGTAGTGGAGTAGCCTGCGTATACACATGATGCATAGTGTGCAAGATGCGTATATGTGGAAAAATATTAATTTTTTTCTCTAGATTTTATCAACAGGGAAGATAAGTCTACATAGGGAAATGGAACAAGGCCCTCTGTGCAAGATTTCATAAGGTGAGACAAATCTTGCTATAACAATAGGAGCATAATTCAAATCTTTGATAAAACAATTAGACAACTTTAATGACCAAATCTCAATTATTTTCTTTTAAAACATGGATGTTGAAAACAATGAGATCAACTCACACCAGCTTCATAAATTCAATAATGGTAATGAGGGAAGATGCACTCAATATGCGCTACAAAATCTCCTTATTCACCGGTGCTGCGAAATGACCAAATTTGCTACTACAAATTTATGTGCTAACATTTGGCTCCATGGGGGATGACACACTTCCTGCGAGATGCCAAGAAATTGTAAACCAGTGGAATTATCCATTTTCATCTTTGTCCAGGAAATATGTATGCCTGAGAGCACCTTCTCTCTTTATTTGAAATTGAAAATATCACATACTAAAAACAAAATTATTGCAAACAAGCAATTTGAGAACCGAGATTTATTCTTCCTACTCCTACTCTATCCAACTGCTTCCTCTAGATCAAGTAAAATCATGCTTCTAATGAATCCATACAAGAAATTAATTAACAAGCCAAACTCTTTGTATGTGTTTCAGCAAAATGAAGACTAGAACAAAAATCAACACTTGATTGTAAGTTTTATTTTCAGATTTATCATGAAACGAATACTGAAGCCTTGAATCCATGAATTCCTCCATATAGATAGTAACCAGATCAAGAAAAGCGGAATAAGTGAAATTATGACAATAAAATGTTACCTTAGCCTGGTATTGTTCCAACTGAAGATCAAATATTCTCGACATATTATCTTTCCCATGGAGGCTTCCACTTTCATTTATTTGCAAATCTGAACATGGATGCAAACCCATTTCACTACTAGTCATAGGTTGTTTGATGTTGCCTGGAGATATAGGATGGTTGATTTCCTCATAATGTTGTTCCTGAATGAATGAAGAAAAATGATCTATAGTATGGTCTTGAAATTCCTTCATATCCTCATCAAAATCTGATTCATAGCTGTCATACACCGGCTGGATGCTCCTTAAGTCAACAAAATGTGATGTAGGGATCTTCTCTTCTTCATATGAATACTCATAAAAAATAGGTTTTTCTTGGTCAATATTTGAAACAACTTCTTCATCATAAGTCAAGCTGCTAAAGACATTTGTTTCAAGAACATAAATATCCTCTGCATTTTCTTCATAAGAGAAACAAACACAATTTTCATCTGATGTAGATGAATAGGGAAGAGAAAGAGTTGATTACTCATCCAAGGAATATTATTCATCCTCAAAACCTTCACGAGAATCAATTATATCCTGAACACAGTCTTTATACTCCTCACAACATCCATGATAAATTAACTCAGAGGAATAAAACTTTTGACAATGAATATTGAAAGCAACATGAAACTCTTTGAGTGAAGAAATGCTAGAAGTTTCAAGAGACTGATACCAAATATGAACATCTCGTTGAAGAGTGTACATAAACAAATTCAAATGTATGTCTTCATGTTGGATGTCAAGTTGCTTCATCAAAGAATGAAATTCTTAAACATGCTCAATACGGTTGTCATTCTCACCTTCATAAAATCTGGGTAGTAGATCTTTCCATTCATCAATTTGAGGCACATGATGTGGATAAACATCTATGGATGAGAAATTGAGTGGGGGAAACCTTCTTGACATGATAGATTTCATAGCCATTTAATTTGTCTAATTCCAGTGGAGTCACCAACATATTCTAAACAATGGAGTCGCCATGGTGAATGTGCAGTCTTGAAGGAGTCCAACTTCAATCACCATCTAAAGCTGGAGATGTGCAATGTCATTCTTCCTGGGGAGACTTTAAATCTTCTCAAATTCTTCCCTAGAAATGATGCCAAAAAATGTTATCACTGAGAATCACCCTCAGACTGCTAGAGGATAAGCCCAATACCCATTAAATTTTTTATGAGATAAGTCTTAAATGTGCTGTCAAATGGATAAAACTCAGTTCAACAATGTCAAAACACAAGAAATTCTGGATGAAGTGCATCAACAAAATATTTCGTGTTTTAACTTAGGTCAAGGTTTTGAGGATTCGTGTGGATAGGAGGAAGACTTAGTAATAAAATGAAGTGAATCTACCACTAGCTTCAAGCTATGCCAATAGACAAAGAAGACAAATTCTTCAAATACAAGAACTTATTAAATACAAGAAAAAAAAACTTTGAGAAAGATATAACATTATAAAAATCAAACATCCATTGTCATACAACTACAAAACATCATTTGAATCCTTCAATGACAGTAAAATTTTAGAGTGAGAGAGATTAATATGGGAAAAAGAAAGCTAACTTCCATTAAACAAGATTTCATCAGATCTGATACATCAAAACCATAGTAGTCTATATTTCATTAACATCACTAAAAAGGTCTTTTACATCAACCATTCAAACCTAAAAAATTAAATCAATTTTAAAAGGGTGGACCAACAAGGAAGAGCAAGAAAGGTAGAGGGCAACAAACTATCAGCAAAAGCATTCCATTAGGCATGGAGTCAACATCCTACAAATCGAAGGAACTCAAGCTCATACCAGACCAAAAGGGATATAATTGATGGATGGAGGTATAAGAAAGATAAAAATAAATAAGAATATCATCAAGCAAATATCCTCTCTACAAAAATGACTTAAAAGATAACTAGAACAAAGATCATGAAAGGAGGCAATTACTAAAAATCATTTGCAGCTCATGAATCTCCCACCTCATGAACAACCATTGATTTCATTGCCTGCAATTCCATTCAAGCAAGATGACAAGATAAAATGATAACAAAGAACACAAAGTCTGATAAGAAACTCTCATGAATATTTAATGGCAGAAATGCTAATTACAACAGACCCTCAGGCTTACAATTGAGCAACTAAACTGCTCCTCTAGCTCTCTCCTCTCTTGGATCATGAATCCACAAAATATTCAAGAGCTCCCTCCTCTATTAAATATAAAATTACATCCAAATATCTTTAGGAGGTCGAATCCCATCTCTTTAATTGGATTCTAAGGCTTGGAGATAGGTGGCAACAATCAAGAGACCAAAATCCAACAAACTGCTAATTTTCAGAAAATTGTTGGAAGTCATTAATAAATTGTTTCCAACTCATTGCATGAGGTATTTAATGGAGATAAAACTTAGGTGCAGGTTTTCCTTGACATATAAATGATCCATGAAAATCCATTCTAACCCTCCTTGATAGGTGGCAACCTCCCAACAAGGCGACTATCCAATCAACTATGCAAAACAAAGAATTTGCAACACATTTTGCAGCGCACTGGTGTTTTAATTATTTCTCTCAAATTCCAAAGTGGGTCATGCTAAAATTTGGTTAGCAAGTCAACAAGGATATCATATTTCTCCACAAAAAGGTTCATAGAAACCCACTTCATCGTTTTGGTTTTATTATCAAATTTGTAACAGTAACCGCTACAACAAAATTCGTAGTGCATTCCGTAGCGCCTAAATAGGAGAAGAATTCAAATCTTTGATAAAACAGTTAGACAAATTTAATGACCAAATCTCAATTATTTCCTTTTAAAACATGGATGTTGAAAACAATGAGATCAACTAATACCAACTTCATAAATGCAATAATGGTAATGAGGGAAGATGCACTCAAGATGCACTACGAAATCTCCTGATTCATCGATGTTGCGAAATGACCAAATTTTCTACTGTAAATTTATGTGCTAATAGAACCTACCTCTTCATATTTCTTTGATAAAGTATCAACCACCACATTTTATTTAACTTATTATATATGTTCTCATAATCATACCCAAGCATCTAAATGAAACACTTATGCTACTTTGGTGATGATAACCTTTGCTCCAAAAAATACTTTAGACCATGATGGTTGATCTTGATCTGGAGGTGATTCCTAATGATATATGGGTACCAAGTATGACTACATGAAGTATGGCCATCATATCTTTCTCATAGGTAGATTTTCCCAAATTACGGTCACATAAGTACTTACTAGTTAAAGTCAAGGGATGTCCTTGTTGCATCAATAATGCACCAAGACCTCTACTTGAGGCATTGCATTAAAAGAAAAAATATTAATAAAATAAAGAGTTACTAATATTTGAGTAGTTCACATGGCATCTTCTAAATATGAGAAGGCCCACTCAGTGACTCTCCCCCATACAAAGGAATTATTTTTTAGCAGGGTTGTTAAAGGGGAAACAATTTTTCCATATTTTTTCATAAATTTCCTAGAGTAGCTTGTAAGTCTTAAGTACCCCATGAAATATTTTCAAGGTCTTGGGGTGAGCCCGATCTTATATAGATGAAAATTTCTTGGGATCTACTCACATTCCATCTTGATCGACAATGCAACCCCAATATTCAACCTCTAAATTCTCAAAAGTGTATTTGTAACATGTTAACACTCTGTAAATTGCCAGAGGTTGTCGGGGGGCAGAAGAAATTTACTAGAGGCAACTTTATACAACCACTTCGAAACTAGGATCTAGCCCTACTAGTTTTAGAGAGGGATCTCTCTGTAATATTTAACTTTTTTTTAGTTTCCAGATGTTAGGCTAGTTAGATTAAATGTGATTGTGTTGTTTATTTTTGTGAGTTGGCTGAAAAAGGGTTTACGCTTCCATTGGGCTATGGGGTATGTTTTATAAAGATAGAGATCATAGAACAATTATAAAGATTATTTTCATAGGGGAGGTTACTGCAACTATTGGATTCTTCAAAAATAAAGTGATGGAGAGAAGAAAAAGACAATATTATCAATTAAAATAAAGAAGCAATTAAGAATTTCTTTATTGTAACATCAGAATATAAACATTTAGATATTTAAAAGCTCAGAAATAGAGTACACAAAGGTAAGTTTTGCAACTTTAACTCCCTTTAAATGATCAGGTCAGAAAACAAAATGATAAATAAGAAAGATAAGCATCCAACGAAGAAAGGGAAAAACTTCACCAACAGTTAACACGCAGGAATCCTGTGAAACGTCTCTTTGTATTACTAGAATATCTCTTGCTAAAAATTACAATGCTTACAACTTGCTAGGGAATAAAGATCAACCCTCAATACTTCAAAGTTTGAAGTATTTATAACAAAAATTACAAACGACCTTGTCATTAATGATCAGGACGTGGCAGACTCTAAGTCTAACTAACTAACTAAAAAGATACAAAAATTTAGGAACTGTCGATGATGTATCGAATTCTTCATGTTGATTCTGGGGAAGGCCGTTGGTGAGTCACCCACATGACTTTAACTGATCTTCATGTCAAATCAACCAACACACCTCATCTCCTACTCGATCAAATTTCACACCTTGTCGGCTAATGGGATCTTGTCAAGGTCGACAGGAGGTGGGAGGAAAGGATTTTCCTCGATCTCTTCCTTTTTAGACTTTGGCGCCATCGCTTCCAACGGTACGTGTAATTGAAACAAAATGTTAGTGGGTAATGGCTATGGCTGGTTCGATGAATGGATCAATGAGGGGACAAAGTTGTCTGGTGTGTGGAGAGAGTGAACAATGTGCAAATGACGAAACAACGGTTGGTTTTGAGTGAAAGGGTATCCGTTGAGCGTGAGGGACAAGTCAGGAGGCTAACGGATATGTTAGCCAGTAGTAAATGGCCAACGAATCATTTGAAGTGTGATATGGCAGGTGAAGTACGTGAGATCGG
>CBVK0101228158.1:5760-20904 GCA_900067695.1 Picea abies
CTGAATATACCAACACTCTGCATATATGGAAGCCATCTCTAAGGGAATCAATTAGCCCTTACTGCTAGTGGATGACAGCAAGAAAAACATGCCACCGTCATCCTCTGCATGGTTGAAAACTCAATTTACTGTTGTTTTAGCAGGCTTTTTCTCTGTTGTTTTAATGACTGCTAAAAACAGAAAATTCCAGCAGCCAGCCAGGAAGGTCGACTTCTCCCTTGCCATCCCTGTTGTCTTATCCCCTAATTCGCTGGCAGCTTTCAAGGATATTTTCCATGTTTAAAATAAAGCATCAACCAACCACTAAAAGAGTTCAACCTATTGCCTTTTGGAGAGTAGATAGGATTAGCTTGCTTTTCATCCAAACAAAGTTGGCAAAAGCATTCTAATTTAATGCTTTCAACTTTTGTGGATTTAGCTTTTATTCTCATGCTAAAAGATAAAGTCAAGCCTTCCAACAAACTGCCACATGTCACTCTAGAAGACCATCCACCTACTTAACACTGCTCTTGACTCATCACTCCGCACCCACCGGAACCTTGAACCCCACACCACTGCAAGCTTGGAACCATGACACTCAACCTATACCTGCCATATATAAACACTGCTAATTATAGACATGCCCAAAATGAAGTCTTCCTCCAAAAATACAAAATGAAAAAAGCAAGAAAGATTGATCAATATGATAGTAACATCAATCTACTTCTGAAAAAAACAAAAAAGCAGGAAAGTCTCATCATCTAGCATGCGGGAAAAAGTAGTATCATTGGACTCGTTTTTTTACAATGAATCCAAATATGTGCTCAGAAACAACATGCAAGCCTTGAAAAGTACACTCCTAAAAATAGAAAGTGTCATAAAACTACTTGCATGTCGCTAGAAAAAGACTAATCAACATCATGCACTTGCAAGAACCAATAATATGGGAAAATCACTAACATGCAGGCCCTGGATATCTAGCTACTGAAAAAAAAAAGCAAACTGCTAAAAAACACAATTTCCTGGAATCTGGTGAAGCTGACTCTGAAATAGACTCTGACCACTCTGGATATCTAGATGCTCATGTAATGGAACCAACCTAATGGAATCTCGCTAGATCTTAACCCTCCAGTTGCACAAGCATTCTGGGGGTTAACAGGTATACTCTCTTGTGGAAAATCGAAGCAACATGAAGATCAAGTGTCTCGAGACTGATTGCGGAGGTGAACATAATAGCAATGTTTTCCAATCATTTTTCATATCTCATGGCATCTCTTTGCACAGAATCGTTCCTTACACTTCATAGCAAAATGGAGTAGCAGAACGAAAGAATAGGGTTATCATGGAGATGGCTCACTACATGCTTCACTCCAAGAAAATGAAGCTTTCATTCTAGAGAGGAGAATGTTTACACAAGGCATATCATGAATAGAACACCTACTTGTGTTGTCATAGGTATGACTTCTTACGAGAAATGATATGGCACCTACTTTTGGACTCCTAATGAAAGGTGAAACACATCAACATCTCCATATGCTTGCTACACTCTTGTTTGTTGCACTAAAACATTTCGGGGTTATGATCCCACAACTCGCAGAGATGTTGATCATAGAGAGGTTTTTGTGAGGTTCCTACTCACGATCTTTTGGAATCTCTCCCATTACTTCTTTCAGAAGATTCTTCAAATGGATTTCAACATGCTTCAATGGATCATGGTTCTTCTCATCACCATGCAAAGCCTCTTCTAGATGATTCTTATCATGTTTTAATGGATACTTGTCCTTCACAGTTTCATGGTGGTCCTCTCTCTACTTCTACAAGTGCTCTCTCAAGTACTCCTACAATATCTGTGCAGACTCATATTGTTGATGTGGACCCTATTGATAAGTAGTCCAATCTTCCTATTGCAGATGTCTCTTCGCTCTTTCATGATGCTCTTGTCAGTGGCTCATCCAATCCTCATGTTGCAAATGACAATCTCCCTATCAATGGCTCCTCTAGTCCCCACGTTGCAAATGACAATGCCCTTGTCAGTGGCTCATCCAATTCTTATGATGAAAATGCTCCTAACAGTTTAACTCCATTATTCAGTGATGATGGTGACACCTTGCATGATTCACCTACACCAGTTACTATTCCTTCAGATAGGTCAAGGCCTATACCTAAGTGGGCTATCTCCACTCTCGTTAACCCAGCAGAGTTTCTTGCTAGTCCATCCACATGTTATCAGGAAGAATCTCCTCCACCTAAGGCCCTTCTTGCTCTGATTACTGACTGTTTTCAAGATGAATCTAATGTAGTTGAGTTTCTTGTTGGCCCATTTGAAAACTATCAACAGGAATCTTCTCCACCATATGCCATGCCAATACGCAATATCTAATGTCCCCACAGAAATGAAGCATCTCCCACCTAAATCTCTCTAGAGCTCAATGTCGATCAATGACAATCTTGATGGTGTAATGAAGGAGTCATATGGAGTTCAAGGGGGGTGAGTTGGCCCTCTCGACAACATTAGGAGGGGAAGTAAATTCTCCAATCTTGTATTGTAATAACTTCTCTTTGTGGAAACATAAAAATATGACTTTGCAATATGTTTGATGTATATCTCATAATTCAAGTGCAATACCGAGAACGATGCCCATAACATAGTCTGAAGCTAACACAAAGGATGAGGCGAGACGGAGCTCGTCGCGGCTAGGGACCAAACCCTAGCCGCCCAAACGCTGGATTTCGTTTGCAGGAGCGAGGATCCAAGACGGCAGTAGCCGATTAGGTTCCCTGCGTACAGGGACGCGATTCGGCACCTTCAAAAGTGACCCTGAGTGCTGCTCGCCGCGTTTTGCATGCGTGTTGGCCGCTGCGACTGGCCTTGCTGGAGGTTGACGGCCTGCTACAATGGCCCCAGATCTGAACGGCGAGAGAGGGAAAGCCCGATTGGAAGCATTTAAAGCGTTGGTTCGCTCGTAAGGACCCAAATCCAAGCCAGCGCTCCCGTCCAAGTTTGTTAAGAGGATGGAGGAGATCCCCTCCCTGGAGCTATCTCCAGAGGAGCCTTGCAAGCTTGCCCTCCTTCTCGCAGACAAGGCCCTCATCGGAAAGTTTACGGGGTTATGGCCTAGCCCCAAAACGGTGGAAGCATGGACGATTGATCGTTGGGAGCCGATGTTACAGGGAGGCATCTCTCTGTTTGCTGTAGGCAAGGGGTTTTTTGTTTTCAGATTCGCGAGCAAAGAGGACTGTGACCTAGTGTTCAGATCTGGACCCTATTTTATGGGGTCGAGAGGACTATTCTTAGCCCCCTGGACTCTGGACTTCAACCCCGAAGCCGAGATCACCGCAGCCCCTGTCTGGGTTAGGCTGCCTCACCTCCCCTTGCATCTCTGGGGGAAAAGTTCTCTAAAGGACATTGGAAATAAGCTTGGGCGTTTCCTGGACAGGGCAGAGCCGAAAGGGGACCAGTTTACCTGCGCTCGCATTTGTGTTGAAGTTAACCTCGAAAAAGGTCTACCGGAAGCCATTAAGCTCTCCCTGGGGGATTGGTGCCATATCCAAGAGCTGGACTACGAACAGATTCCCTTTAAGTGCCTCCGGTGTCATGATTACGGTCACTTCGCAAGAAGCTGCCCCAAAGCCTCTGAGGAGCCGGGTCCAGTCAAAGAAGATGAGTTTCAGCCCGTACCGCATCGGCGAAGGCAGCCAAGGCGAAATGGTCCACAAGCCCAGGCCCCAAAGGCCACTCAACCAGAAGAGGCAACTTTAGAAAATAAAAACAGCTTTGATGCGCTGAAGAAAGACGACGCCCTAGATCCAGAAGCAACAGCGGACCAGGAAGATCCTCCGGCAGACGAAAGCCTTCCGGAATCCACCCCCCCAACTTCCGAAGCAGCAAGAGAAATCCGGGCTTCAGAACCGGAACCCTATACCCATGCCGGTCTGGTGGTTACAGTCCCCTCTAGCGGCTCTGGGGGATCTTCTGAACCTGATGACAATACAGCCCCGTCTCCACCTCTTACCCGAGGGCGAAAGACCAACAAAGCGCGCAGAGAAAAGGAGGCGGCCTCCAACATTTCTTTAGGATCTCAGAAAAAGCTGGACCCCTACATTAAGGGGAAAATATCAGCCCCCCAGATTTAATGATTTGCTTCTGTCTTTTGCTATGCTCACAATTTGTGAGAATTTACTCATGTATGCACTATTTGTCATATTCTCGAATTAGATCAAGGAAAAGAGGGGAATGGTCTCTCAAGACATTCACAAGAAGGTCGGTAGCACTGTTAGAGGTCACCGACCTTCTTCAAATTTGTAACTTTCTAAGGCTGGCTAGCCAGAGTGCTGATTAATACAACATAACCGTTTTCGTCAAAAAAAAAAAATAACTTCTCTTTGTGGCCAGTTCTTCAACTCAAGGGGGGTGTTAGAATTACATGTGTAATTTGTACATGTGGCCATGACCCATTCATATTTATAATCATGTACTTGTAATTATGGCTAAGGCCACATCATATTTCATTTATTGTATACTAGGTTTATGCTTAAGGCCAACCTAGTCAAACTAGAGTAGTGTATAAATACAGAAGCTCTCATTTGTATCATCTCATTCTATAATCTTCTTGATCTAAAATACCTAGTGTTATAAGCCTAAGGGCACCTTAATTTTGGCATTTTTCTCTTGTGATAGGAATTTTTCTCTTGGGCTCACTTGCCTATTTCTGTTTTGAACACTTGTGCTTGGCTTTTGCACTCTCCCTCTAGTGCATTAGACCTATCTCTCTCTAGCGCACTTGTGAGGACGCTATTTCATAATTTGGGGGAGATTTGGTTCCATCAATTCTTTCATTGACCTTTATAATTATCAATAAACCATTCATGGCAAAATGATGGGGACTTCAAACAAAAGGTGCTCAAATAGCATACAAGTTGTTGTGGATGATGTGAAAAGCATACACCCATTAACCATCGATGAAAAGGAGCCCATTGTGGAAGATGTGGCCACTAGCCAACAAACAATGAAGCAAGGCCCTTACTTGATTATCAAATAAATTATACCAATTTTGTAGGAGGTTCATGGTGTCTCCAGTCCAAAGTGTAGCTTATCATGGAACAAGATTCAAGTCGTTCGTAGCATATCATTTTCACAAGAAGAACTAATAAAATTAATAATAGCCCTCTTTCACATCCATTCTGTTAGCCTATGGCTTCCCTTGCCAATCACTAAGTCTAATTGTCACCTATATTTGTATTATTCATTTAGGATATTAGCAATCTATCCTCAAGTGATGACTAATGAGTTAGTTAAGATTGCCTAGCCTAGTCATCATGCATGATTTTAGAATCAAGAGCAAATCTCTCTATGAGGTGGCATCACACATTGTACTATAAATATGTAACATTGGTGTGAATACATTAGATTTGGCTATGGAGCATTTTTCGTCATGTCGTTGTCGTTGGCTATAGTTCATCATTGGTATCAGAGCTCTTATGGTCTTAAGGACCTGATGTCTCCATGGGAAACGAGTTGAGATGATGGTGCTCTGATGAGCATGAAGAAAATGAAACCTAGATTCCTACACCAAAAAAAATTGCAGATCTATAATCCTTGGGATGCACAATGGAAATAAAGAGAATGCGTGTTGGATCATTTGCTGGCACTCAACCATCTTATTGACTTGTTGTTCATCTCTCACTGGTGCCGCTGAACATAATAAGTGTGTACAACAGGAGAAATACTCATGCAGCAGATAGCCATTGCCATTGCCCTAGGAGATAAATCAAATTGCATGCATGCAAGAAAACAGAACTTGTGCCCAACTACAATTAGAAGCAGAAGTCACGCAATGGGATCATAAAAGCATGGAGAATATCAGTGTCGCCTACATTCATTGTGCTCCGATCTATACATTCTATTGGCAGCTCCTTCAGTAGAAAAATGTGCAAGCGTGAATCAAGTACAGCCAAGAAGTATCACAAGAATTGTGTTTTATTTCTATTGTAGATCCAGATTTAGTTGTGTAAATCTGTTGTAGATATGTTGATTGTTCAATTTTCCACTCTTTAAGCAACAACAACCCAAATATCATCACGCCCTCTAGCATTCCTTCATCAAGCATTCAACAATTTCAACAATCGTCCAACCAGCAATTGCTTAGTGATTTCAAAACCATCGGTGAAGTCAATCTCTCAACAATTTCAGATGCCAATATTGGTTCTACTTGCTTGCATGCCTTATAAGAATTGACTCATGCTGATTGATTGGATCATCGGATCTGGAGAAGGCTGCTTTGTTTGAAAAGCCCAAATGATGCCCATTCAATTATGAAATTTATAGAGCTGTCCTATGAACAACAATTAATTAATTAAAAATGCCATTTGATAGAGGGAGTGCCCGCCATCAAAAGTTCTGCGAGAGACTTTTGTTGATGTTCAAAGAAAGGAGGAGCAAATCTGTGTGATTTCTTTTTGATATCCATCCATTGAAATATGTTGTTTTGTCAAACGGACTGCCATTTTTAAAAGTTGTTGCTATTATAATCTCTTCTTGCAAACGTTTTTTTTTTGGGCAACTATTTTGATGAGTAGAATCACGAATTATTGGAGGGGCAGTCGTCACAAAGAATGTGAAATCTACTAGAGGACAGTGCTACGAATTTCTTATTACAACGTTATCTATCTTATGTCCATGGATATGTTCAAGAGTCAAGCAATAGAGGGCTTCATCAATCAGGCAGGAGATACATCATACGATTGAACCTGTGCAAAAGAATTCTAAATGGTTGATCATGCTATGGACTGGAGTTGCAGCCTAGCTAGCGTGTGATGTGAAGAAAGAAGCTTCGATTTTAGTGCAGAACACATCCACAACAAATTGTTCAGCCATTTTCAGTCCAGAACGCAATTTGCTCCACGGATTCCTCAACAATATGCTCAAAATAGCTTTTAAATCTCCTCAAATGCCTGCTTAACGATTTTCTTGGGGAATTTATATCTCATTACTATCGCACGTGCCTTTTCCAGTGAAAAGGTTAATACGGTGACAACACTTAATTTTTTGTTGGCATATTTCATCCATCGTTGCGGTATATATTCTCAACGGAATGCTTCACCTCGTGCCTCATTCAACGGAATCCCTTGCATTACATGCCCTCTGGAATGCATATAAATTGTTTTATGCATCAAATTTAAAACATGCTTTGCCATTTAACACAAAGTATATGGTTTCAAGCTTTAACGTGGAGTATTTTTTATGTTAGTATAAAAACCATTACTTTATGATATTATCACAAAATGGGAGTAAAAAAAGGTAACAAGCAGTTACTTTTTAGAATTTGAATTTGCCATATTACTGATTTACTTTACTTTTATAGAAAAAACTATTGTTTGGTAAAGTAAAGTATTTGAAATTTTTTATTTTATTTCAAAGGGGGTAATATTGTAGAAAAGAAATTGTCAAATTTTGACAAGTTTCATTAAAATGATTCATTTGTAATCTTGAAAACAAGAAGAGTGACCATGAAGATGAAGGAGAAAGTATGTTGCATACTTGTAATTGTATTTGGGTACACTTTTGTAATCACAAGAAGGATATCCCTTAATAAAATCAATTTTTTCTGTGTCCTAGATCCACCCGAAATTGAATAAGGGGATCTTAGGTACACCTTGTGTTGTGTGTGACGGTGAATATTTTATGGTGGCTATTGTCTTTGATGTTTATGATGTTTATTGTCTAGTTTTGACATAAACACAATTGTAATCCATCATTTACCGCAACACACATAATACGATGCAAGTGTACACACTTAATGAAATTCAAGCACAATGAAGCACAAGTAATCAAGAAGCAATGAAGATACCAAATTGACAATTTCATCAACACTGGACACATCAAGCTCATAACCAAGATCTCAAAGCATCATCAAATTTGAAGATCAACTCAACTTTGAAATTGACATTCATTGTACACTTGCAAATAGTATTTTTTGTGAGCAATCAAGCTCCACTATAACTGTTAGATTTAGGGTAAAAATGCAGAACAGTAGTCCCTTTTAATTTTCAATGATTAAAACAAATAGATCTGTTACTCAATCAGATATAGGACACATTGAAAGTAGATCTGTGAAGGACAGCAATACACTTATACAAGGAACTCTGTTCTAATATGAATCCAAACTCAGATCTAATGATACAGTACTCTGTTCTAATGTAAAAGTAACCAGATCTAAGATATACAATGGATCTATATGCCCAAACACAGATATCAGATCTAATAAGTCTGCCTAATCATTTCACAACATAAATACATGCGAGATTAAACAATTCTGAAGCAGCATCAAATCCAGATGAGTAAGGGACATACCTGATACAGCAACCTTACCTCTGAAGGTAGCACAATAACCACAATAGGTATAGGTCCAGTTTAATATGCTCAGACAAAGGTTCAGTCCATAGATCTATAGTGGATCTCTATACCAAAGAATGAAGGAACTTTTCTTGCCACCAAGCTTAAGGGCCACAGGGAGAAAAACACAATCCCAATCAGAGGTAAATAAAATGCCCAAAACCCTCACACAGTAAAACCCTTACCCAAGAGGCTGAAAACAGGACTGTGTATAAACCCTTGTCTTGACAGTGTAACAGAAAAGAAACTGATTGGAGGTTTCAGCTAAAGGTATCCCACAAAATACCCCAGCAAGAGGGCTGCACAACAGATATACTCTTCACACAGCAGAAGGAGAAGAGGGTTGCCAAAAACCTTTAGATCTGTTCACTGCACAGGGCTGTAACCTCAAAGGTTTACACTTCAAAGAAAGGGCACACAGCTCACATACTAAAACACAAAGTCCCAGCCAGCAAACACAAGGGAGATGTCACCTTCACCTGCAGCAAACACAAGCAAGGCCGCACCTAGCCACACACTCCAAATGACAGTCAAGGAGGACGGTGCTGAAGGTTAACTCCTAGACAAGCAGCAGCTTGAAAAACCCCACGGCAGCCAGGAAAAACCACAACAAAAGGAGGCGGTAGTATGAAGGGCAGATCCAGCAAGTCAAGGATAGGCTGCGGCTATCCCTACAGCACCAAGAGGCCGCAGCTACAGCAGAGCAAGGGAGGCTGCTCCCACACAAGACAACAGGGCCGCTCCCTCACATACAAAGAGGCCGCAGCTACATCAGAGCAAAGGAGGCTGCTCCCACACATACAAAGAGGCCGCAGGCTGAGAACAAGAGACCACAACGCTAGCACAAGAGTATATTACAATAGGTGACTTGAAGGTGTAGGGGGGGGGTTCTTATATAGTATTTAGGTTAGGGTTAGGGCTAGTTTAAGTTAACTTAAAAGTCACATGTTTAAATTTGGAATTTAAACATGTGACAATATTAATATTTAACTTTAAAACATTACCCCTTAATAAAACAACAAAAACCCCAAACCAATCAAACAAGGGCAAAGGAGGGTTTGCAAGGTGGCATTGCTCATTCCTTCATATCACATGGCCCTAGACATATCTAGGGGCCTTAACTGCTTGGTCCCAGACCAAGAAACCCATGCCCCAGGCATGGGTACCCTGGACCCAGTCCAGGGGCCCTAGATATATCTAGGGGCTTTAACTGCTTGGTCCCATACCAAGAAACCCATGCCCCAGGCATGGGTACCCTGGACCCAGTCCAGGGGCCCTAGATATATCTAGGGGCTTTTATCTGCTTGGTCCCAGACCAAGAAACCCTATGCCCCAGGCATGGGTACCCTGGACCCAGTCCAGGGGCCCTAGACATATCTAGGGGCTTTTATCTGCTTGGTCCCAGACCAAGTACCCCAGGAGTGCACTAGGGGCCCTAGATCTCGTCTAGGGTCTTAGCCATCCTCCCAGAGAAATGGCTCTCGCAGCTGCTTATAAATTTAACAATAACTTACAATAGTTTTTTTGTAAGTGTCAAATAAAATAAACTTGAATTATATTGTAATTTTCAGGTGAATTCTCGGTTGAACCCGACACCCAAGATTGAGTTATTGCATGTCTGTTTTCTTGAATCAAAATTGATAGAGTTGAGTAGTTGAAACTCAAATAAATGTAATATTCACGAGTTTGGGTGCATTTTCGGTAGTATCCGACACCCACACCTTGTTGTAAGCAAGTGCGAGTAAGCGAATTAAAGAATACAAGCGACTTCCTAGAAACAAATTCGAACGAGCATGAAGTTCAAGCGAGCGATTCAAGTGAGCTAGTTGCAAGTAAGCCTTATTTTGTCGAGTCAAATTGTAATCAAGATCTACCTGCACAAGGAGACCTCATTTAGTGTTTTGAAATAGTTCGAAGTCTCAAATTATTTGAGTTTCTAAACACTCAACACTGTTGAAGACAACATAGTGATACTGAACAAAGCAACTCTTCAATCAGTGCTAACTTGTTTGCAAGTAATGCAAGCTAAAGTTAGACTTCTTCAAGATCAATCCCAACTATTGAATGATGAAATAGAGGATCTCAAAAATAAACAGCCAATGAAGTGTTTTGGACTAGTTTTTGTTCAGAACAACCCTCTCTATGATGATGATGATGATTATGATTTTGATCAACAGTCAGTGAAGGAGCACCTCAACAAGACAACTCCAGATGTAGATGAAGATGAAACTATTCTTGAACCTATATTTCAAGAGTTTTTGCTTGAATTCAATGAAGAGAACCTTTCAATGATGCAGCAACATGCAGTAAATCAACTTCCATGTATATCAAAGCAACAGGTTCAGAATACTCTTTCCAAGCCCATCATCAGACCTTGGGAAAAAATCAAGAACAACAAGAATAGAACAGGACTTGGATATGACAAGAAAGTTACCTTTCATATTCTCGATTATTCCAAACCAATCAAGTTCCAAAGTGTTGGATTCCTTCAAGAAGTTTCAACTTCACCTGTTTCCGTTCAATATCATAATGATAAGTGCCAACATTGCAATCGAGTTGGTCACATGGAGAATCAGTGTTTTGATCTCCATCCTTGCCAGCATTGTGGCAAGCATAACCATTCTTCAGACAGATATTCAACACTGAAGAAATCGGCAAGATTGAAGATTCACTATGAGTGGATTGATCCTTGGCAATGGTCATCAATAGTCAAGAAATTATATAAGTCTTACCATAGAATTCAATCTCAAGTAAAGACTAATCTTGTAGCACATAACCCTTTTTTGTACCTAACATAAGAGTATATAAGTCCAAATCGGTCCACTTATGGCGTAGATTTTAAGCATGGCCCTCACGAGATGCGATAACATGTGGTTGTTTCCACATGCCCACTTTGGGTTGTACACGAATGGAGTAAGTATGGTACTCTCTTGAGCCCAAAGGGGGGAGTACAATGATGTAACTCTTTTGTACCTTAAGGGGAGGAGTTCAAAAATCAAGTGAACATGGTTTAAGAAACCACTTGCAGTCTCTCCTTTCAGGTGACAAAGAGGCGAGTTGATGATGGAATTAAAGATGGTTGTCAGACCGAAAGTTTCAACAACAACAAACATCAAATATGCCAGATGGGCATCAAATTTGTCAAATGGGCAACTGCAGTCTATAGATGGCAAACTTTGGCAGAATTATGGTTCAATGACTTGCAATTGAATCATACACATGATACATTGGGATGTTGTTGGACACCTAAAAGTGTCAATTGGTTAATGGTCATCCAAAACCACTAGATACATGGTATCAATTGGTTAGTGGTCATCCCAAACCACATATTCAGAGAGCACTTCAGTGATACAGTGATAATAGAGTGGTGATACTACATGTTCACCAATTAGCAGAAGACATCAGATTCTTCTAGCTCAAATACTTAGCAAAATGATCGAATTGTCAAGCAATCAGGGAATGTTCAGATATTACAATTGTTCACTTCCATATCTCAGCTCTCTTCCAATTCATTTCAGATGAACCATTCAACATCCAGAATGGCGGTTTTTCAAGCAGTTCTTCATTGAGGCTCAGCTCAGAAGTTTCAATATGAAGACTTTGAAATGATACCAATTTATGCTTCATTGTTGGTATTATTGATCGAACTTGTGATTGAGCGGCGGGGAATGCTATCCTATGGCTTACCTTACCAATCACTATGTCTAATTATCACCTATATTTGTATTATTCATTTAGGATATTAGTAATATATCCTCAAGTGATGACTAATGAATTAGTTAAGATTACCTAGCCTAGTCATCATGCATGATTTTAGGATATAGAGCAAATCTCTCTATTAGGTGGCATCACACATTGTACTATAAATATGTAACATTGGTGTGAATACATTAGATTTGACTATGAAGCATTTTTTGTCATATTGTTGTTGTTGGCTATAGTTTATCACATTCATGGGTGTGTGTTCTCTAGTTTCCATTCACAACCCAAGTCATCACATTAAACAAATTTAATGGATACGATTCAATATTCACCAAATTTTATGAGGACAATTAAATTCATTTTAGTTAGACGATTTTGTTCAAATCCACATAAATTTTGGTAATTTTGGTTGGGTTTTGCAACAACAATTTCTTTCTTCAACAACCACAGCCATCCTTAGCAAGTTCATTCTGCAAGTCTTGCTACATGCACAGTGTACATAGTACAGCAGTGGAGACTATAATTTGTTTACCGATGGCAATGAAATTCCATCACAATTTAGCTCCACAATAAAAAAACTAAAGTCATCCCACAATGACCAATCCATCTAGCCTACAACGATGGAGACTAGAGTTTTCTCATTGTTGCTCTTGACAACAAAGCTCAAGTCACAAAATTCTCATCGAGGGTTGAAAACTGAGTTGAATAAGGTAGTATTTTATAAGCATAGGTTAAGTTTTAATTTTATAATACACTTTCTTTGTTTTATTTTATTTTTGAACTTTATTAAATATTGTTTATAATTTACCCTGATTCAGGTGGCATCTGGTAGCCAATTTCATACCATCAAAACCACGAGCCATGTGGACAAGTTCGTCGTGGGTTTCCAGGCACCACAAGGGACCACCGGATCTCCTCTTCATGCTCTGCATTAATGGGCAATTAAAGCCCTTAACTAGACTTGAGTTGGCCACCATGAAGGCCCACTTGAGCTGGCCACCATGAAGGCCCCTCCCAGCATTGATTACAGCCACTCCCACACAGCTTCAAGCATGAAGAACCAGCCCCATAACAGTGTCACCCCTTTGGTTTGCACTTTTGCAATGATGCATTTGACAACAATTAGCTTCAATAATCGAATCCTGCCTACTTACGTCCTAGATTGGCATTCAAAGCACCATTCTGAAAGGAGTACGACCCTGCCTACCCAAAAGATAATGATAGGTTTAGTTAATAAAAAGAGGAATGTTGGCTTGACCATTGCCTCTAGTCTCATAAGTGTTAAATTTTGAGCTTGATTTTCTTATGTGGAATATTTCTTTAAAATCTTCAACACTTTGATTCCATCTTAATACATTTCAACAATATAGAATCATAACTGAATAGCAATAATCATGTAGATACATAAGCATGCACATCAACAACGCATATACCATGGGGAAACCCTGTACAGGGAGAAAAACCCCAGCAAACGATATTCCTTTATTGCATTAATAATGTAAGATCACTTACAAACATCCACCATGAAAACTCTACTCTTAAAGAGCTTGCCAAGTTGACTCTAACCTGACAGAGACCTAAGAGACCTTGCTGATATAGATGTATCTAAGTTGCCTTCAAAGACTGAGATACACTGCCTCTTATGAACTGATATATCAGCTTTGATATGGGTTGTTGTTGTTGCCTCTGATTGATTGATACGTGCCTCTATTTAGCACTGGTACAGTTGCCTTTATGGTGTTGATATGTGCCTCTGTATAGCGCTTGAATTGCTGCCACTAGTGGACTGATATGCGCCTCTGTTTAGCGCTTGTATTGTTGTCACTAGTGGACTGATATACGCCTATGTTCAGTGCTTGTATTGTTGTCACTAGTGGACTGATATACGCCTCTATTCAACGCTTGTATTGCTATCACTAGAGGACTGATATGTGCCTCTGTTCAGCTGATCTACAGCACTGTTTGTTGCCTCTGTATGTTGCCTTTACAGCACTGTTTGTTGCCTCTATATGTTGCCTTTACAGCATTGTTTGTTGCCTCTATATGTTGCCTCTATCTCACTGATATGCACTTCTAGCTTCACCCTTAACCTGCATACGAATTGTGTTGAAGAGAGGGGTCGACCTCTGCTTATGAAAGAATGGAAGAGAAGTGGAGAGGGCTCGAAATAAAGGTGTGAAAGCATGCTTGACTTAACTCGGCATTACACTTTAGTTCGAAAATAGAACTAAACTTGAGACTTCAGTTACAACTCAACATTACACTTTAGTTCGAAAATAGAACTAGACTTGAGACTTCAGTTACAACTCGAATTTTTTCAAGGCAATTCGAATTTCTCTTCATGGTGGATAATGTTACACATGCCAATGCACTAGATCAATACATTTATATCATTTGCAATATTAGGAATATCATTTGTTTCTAGCTCATAGGAATTTTATATTCAACCTAACTTTTGCTAGATGCCTTGACTTTTGCTCATGGCTCACAAGGCTTGACTAGACTCATAGAGGTTGTACGTCCCCCCTGACTTTTGCACTAGTCTGTCTATGCTCACACAGGTTGTACGTTCCCCCTAACTTTTGCACTAGACTGTCCATGCTCACAGAGGTTGTACGTTCCCCTCTGACTTTTGCATTAGACTTACATAGCATTCATTTGTCTTGACTTTTGGTTTAACTCACAGAGGTTGTACATTCCCCCTAGCTTTTGTCAATACCTCACAAGACTGGTTGATTCTCCAAATCTCCCTGGCTAGCCTCAGGGTGGCCCATATGGCCTCTCATTGGAGAATGACTGTCGATGCTGCCAAATTTAACAATAAGCACTCACAGAGTTGGAATTTCTCATTGGCGCTCCACCGACTCATGTCTTCATCCTTGTCTACGTCTCAAAGTTGTGTTCAGTCTCAGGTTGAGCCGGATGGAAAGATCCAGGCCTTGGGGACGAGGCAGCGCTCGTCGAACTCTCCCTCTTCCCAGAGCGCACTAGGAGGCAATCACTAATGTCGAGAATTATTATGCCAACACCATTCCAGATGAGCAAAAAGAGATGGATAGAATTGAGAATGA
>CBVK0101228159.1:0-15928 GCA_900067695.1 Picea abies
GGCAGATTGAATTCATTCAGTTGCAGAATCAATTGTTGGACAAGAAGCTCAACATCATCGCAGCTAAAGATGGAATCAACTTCAGCACCATCGACGAGGAAAACCCCAAGTTCCTCAAGACAATCCCCCCTCTTCTGTTTAAATTATCATGGTAAGATTTCTCTTCTTTTTTAGTATGTATAGCTATAGCATAAAAGACATAAGGCCTCAGACTCCTAATCAGTTGACGGATAGACATTGTATAAACTTTAAAGTATTACAGTGTTTTTTTTAATATATATACCAGGCCACAAGCCTGATGAAGCAAATGTTCTGCTGCTGGGCTGGTTTCCCAAGCGGCAACCCAGCAGCAGAACAACTGTAATTATTTTGCCTCCTTATTTTAATATAGATCTGATAGCTTACCAAAAAAAATGTATTGTTTATAAAAAAAATATATTTCATTTAAATTCATTTATGAGTTAAAAGTAATTTAGATAATGTAATAATAGGTTTCTAATTTATAATTGTATATGTTCAATCATTATATGTAGGATATATGTCTAGAAATGTCTCGAACATAATGGCAAATTTTATCACATCTTTTGTAACGGGGATTGTTATTTGAATTTCGTTGTCACCAAATTCAAACACAAACATAGACCAGGTGACTTAGTTCACGTCTTATCCGATCTCCATAATTGCCTTGGTCTCATCAAGCAAGCTACAAGGGTACTTTGAAACCAGCATTTGAATGGTCGCGGGACTGTTCTTCTTCAACTTAATACAATATTGAATCTAGAGCATTTGATAATCTTCAACAATCTATTATTAGAGTTTTTTTAACTTTTTGGACTTTTGTTTTTTCTTTTTGGATGGAGGGGGGCGCTTTGACCCTAGTGAGCAAGGTGCATCCTTGTGCTGCCTAGAGTATATCGTCCCACACCCAGGAACAGGATAGGCCTCCCGTTATCCACCAGGTGCAAGAAACGTAAACTTGAGACTCTATAGACAAAAAAAATCTGATTACATTATATTACTTTTTTCTCTATCTCTAAACATTATAGGTTAATAATCAAGATTCAAGAATCAATATACTAGTTGTCCCTACCAGTGTAGCAAAAATCTTTGGTTTTTCTGATTTTTTCCGTTTTTGTAGGTTGTCAAGTTTTACGAGTTTTTTCATGTTTTTCAAGTCCAAGTTTATACCGCCAAGTTTTGTCGATATTTTCTCAATTTTTTTCACTATTTTACAGTTTCCCAAATTGATGTCCCCCGTTGATTTTTGGCCAATTCTGAGTTTTGCAACACATTCTAGAACCTTAAAATATTATTTACTATTATTGATTTTAGCAGCAATCAAGTCCTAATTACCAATAATTCATTGGACATGATCAAGTCATTGTACATTAAACATTTCTTCTTTTATCCCAAGCAATTTGGCAACTATCTTACTGACTATATAGTTGTGTTCATGGTTAGTTTCAGTTTTGTATAGGAAAAATAATAGCGAGAAGGAGGATGCATTTACTTTGAATAGGTACTGCAACATTGTGAAAAATCTGTTTCAATTCCACATTATAGATAATAAGTCATTTATGACCTTGTAGACGGTGAATAAAGCATCTTCATCACAGAAGATGTGGAATAGCTTACCATTGCAGGGCGAGTACTCTCTGTAGGCTTCACTCGTTTTCTTGAAATGGAAACCTTTCTCTGCTTTATTTCACTATCTGTTCCTCCAAGCCTGCAAAGATACAAAGTTACTTTAAGACACATTAAGAAGATATGCAGGTAGCTTTACAAAAGACTAACTCATCAAAACTTACATCGTGGACATGCCTGCAACATCACGAAAAATAGTGGATGCTTCGAGTCCCAAAGTTCCCCAAGAGATCTGGGTCTGATTATCATCTCTCCCTAAAGATATATTTCCATGTGACTCATCACTGTATTTTCTGAGAAGAGCATTAACAAAATCTAATGGAGATACACCATTACTGCTCTGGGTGCTCTTAAGAGATGCAAGAAATGCACTTGTGATGTCAAAAAGAGCCTCAGCATCTGCTACTTGCTCACGAGGTTTCTGCACTGAAAATGAAAAGCTTTATTTTATACTTCCAATAAAATACAAAAACAGAAAGAAAAGAAGCCAAAAACATGGCTCTGGCTTTAACAGATTACCAAAAAGGTGGAAATGAAACTAAAATCTGAGAACAAAATAATCGGCAAAGGGAACAGAAGGGTGAACAAAATAATTGGCAAAAGGAACTGACAATTTACCAAAATTATGTAAGTTTTGAACCTCGTGGATAAGAGACTCAAATTTGTCTGAGTCTCCCTTTAATATTTCTTCCCTTTCCTCTGCATTACATGAAAACATAGTAGTGACTTCCTCACAAGCATTTACATGGCTTTACCATAATTTAACACTGACAGAAAGAATAGAGAATTTCCTGTAACTTTACCAGCAATTGAGCTCTTGAGGGTACGGTAATGAGATCTCAGCATACGTCGTTCGGCCATACTCTGTCTCTCTCCTTGTTGTTCTTTTCTATCAAGCCCGCTGTTGTTTTGTTCTGAACTTTCTCCCCCCTGGGAAGAATGCCGCAATCTCTGAATGCACCCTCCATTCATCTTCCCTGATTTGCAAATAAACACAACCATCAGACAGATCACATTAGTATAAAAATTGACTCTTTCTGCAGAATGCTGGATGCTCAATAGTTGCGTTTTTAAGCAAAATATTTAAAAGAAAAATTGGCAACCACAAAAGACATCCATTTTTATCCCTGTATGCATCATTTTCATCCCTCTATGCACACTTTCCTTGGAAGCAAGATTCTCTCTCCAACAAAATACTCATTGATTATGCGGAAACTTTCAATCTCACAATATCATAATTTATATTATAATTGCTATAAGTTAAAATACCGATGGGTTTTGGTCTTTGAAAGGCATTGGCTAACATGTTATGGGAAAGGGAGCAAATCTGTTCAGCATTAAAAACTACAGAAGCCGCAATCTTAAAACAATTAGCAAAAGTGAATGTCTTAAAAAATTACAGCAATACTAATATTAAAAAGCTTATTCATGAACGTGACAAGCAATCAAAATGAGAACATTTACAAACAAGATACATTAATCAGGAGAATGTAGAAAAACATGGCCAAATTTTGAAGCATATCACAAAACAAAATTAATGGTACATTTTATCAATAGGAAAAAAACCCAGCAATGATTTAATTGCAGTCTAAGCCAGCCAATTTCAATGGGCAACAAATCAAAGAGACTAAATGATCTAACCCTTCAAGTTAGGGGCCCATTAAAAACTGCAGAAGCCACAATCTTAACATAATAAGAAAAAGTGAATGTCTTAAAAAAATACAGCAATACTGATATTAAAAAGCTCAATCATGAATATAAAAAGCAAGCAAGACGCGAACATTCACAAACAAGATTCATTAATCAGCAGATTGGAGAAAAACATGGCCAAATTTTGAAGCATATCACATGATAAAATTATTGGTACATTTTGTCAATAGGAAAAAAACCCACTAATGAATTTAATTACAGTCTAAGACAGTTTCAATGGGTAATACTCCAAGATAGAAACCGATCTAACCCTTCAAGTTAGGGGCCCTCCCAAAGCCCTGAAATGCTTCCGAGGCAGCGCTATCAAATTTGTCCAAGATATGACAAGACAATGACAGTTTACCACATAAAAGGCTTGGACCACCTCACATGCTGCCCTCGACTAACTTCCGTTCCATCTCTGTCATCTAGAGAAGTGAAACAGTTGGAAGTTTCAGAAATGGTACAGGTTATGAAAACGGCACTTTCAAAATTCCACAAAATGGGGAAATGGCATATTTATATATAGATGCATGGGTAGGAAAGAAAGGTTTTGCAAACAGTGTACACATAGATGCACAGGAAGGAACTTTCAAATTTTCATTTTTAAGTGTTACTTTTACCTTTTTTGTTGTCTTGTTAATTTTTCCAAGTTTATGAGTTCTGAAGCCAACCCCTTAAAAAAAAGAATAAGAAACTATTATTGTAGTACGGAAATTAAATTTCTGTGCTTGAAAGTTCAATATGCCAGGAACATATGGGAAACTTTTCCAAAAAGGTAACTTCTAGCAAATGTTTCCCAGAAGTTTCCCTAGAGTTTTCATACCCTTTCCATACTAGAAATATCTCTTATAAGTCTGAACCTTGCTTACATTGCATCTAACTGAAAGCAGCCCAATGCCAGATATTGTGAAGAGGAGATAATTCAAAATCTACCTTGATGAGGACCACAACCAACTTCATATTAAGAAACTTGAGATGAATGAAAAAATGGAAAATTAGAAGTGATTTATTGCAATGGTAGACAATGGGATTATAAGAAAACCAGAGAAAATATTGTTATTGCAAGTTGTAATAATAATGGGATGGCATTGACAATACTTGGCACAGCCGAGGTTCGCTTCAAGCCTGAAGAACATCACCACGTTTTATCTGTAAAGACCCACAAATTTGGAAGTAACATTACTGAACATTGCAAGGTATCCTCCCCAGAGGACATCCCCATGGTCACAGACTCCTTCCCAACTGGCATCCCTAGGCCACTCTTCAGGGAACCTTTTAAAGGCGGACAATGAGAACAAGACTCTACATACCATTAGCATAGATCCATCTTAACCTGGATCTATTAAGCACCGAGAGGGATTAAAAAACCACAAGTGTAAACCTCTCAGTGCTTAATAGATCTGAGTTTAAGATGGACCTATATTTATTTGCATGATAGTAATTAACAAATGGCCAGCTCTTTTTTTGCTCTTTCACATTAGATGTCAGACCTCAACAACTTTTCCACTTTATTTAATTAGATATACTAAAACACATGCTGTATCTTTCCCACCGAAGGTGTAGAGTGCAGGCTCACTTCTCTTGGTGTTGTTGAGATCAAGTGGTTACTGGTTACTCTTCACTTGAAGCCATGTGTTAATCCATTGTACTGATTATAGTTTTATGGAGCTTGCATATGGGTACCTAACTAACCCATATATTGTACTTTATATATTTTACTAGGTTGACCTAGTTACCCTCTATGGGCTAGCGCCCTAACCCTAAAGGATGTGTATAAATACAAAGATAAACTCCTCATTTGTATTATCTTATTCATGTGAATTCAATCGTTCTTTCCCTAAGGGAACCTCTAAACAATTCACTCTACTTGCGGTATTTCACTCTATTTGTGTGGTTGATTGTTCTGGACAAAGATATGGTCTGTGAACATCTTTCTTGTGATCTATATTGAGGCCTGACATAAGTATACTGGTTTGATTATTGGATTAGGGTCTTGAAGAGATCACCGTAGATCTATCTTCTTATGATTTCAAAACTATCCAACATTTTTGAGGTCTGATAAAGGGCTTCCAGTGTAGTTTTAATGGAATTTCAGGTCTGAAATAGGGTTTCAGCATTCATTTTTCAAACAGCAAGCAGGTTTCTAGGATGGTTACACTTTCTCTCACCAGCAACCTCCTTTCTTGGGATGTTTTTGGTCTTTTCAGTGGATTTAATGGTTTTTTGCAGATTTGTGCCTTTTTTCTAGGGCAATGCACTCCCTTTTCTCTCTTTTCATCCAAAACATGATGTTTTTTTTCAGGGCAGCGCCAGTATCACGGTTTGTCATCTCAGTCCATAAAGGAAGCAAAGCCTAATGGATCCTCACAGTGCATATTGATCTTCCACTTCTCCACAAGAATGGGTTGCTGACTGTGGAGACACTAGGCATATGACAAAACACCAGCACCTACTCTCCAATTATCAACAGAAATATAATCAAAAGAAGTTGTTACTGGTAATGACTCACTCCTGGTTTGTGGATATGGCGATGTCCTTAACAGCAAGGACCAAGTTTGGATAACTTCTTCATGTTCCAAGAATGGGACCAATTCTTCTTTCTACATACTATATCCCTCACACCAACAAAAAGGTGTAGTTTTGGCCAAACCGATGGATTGTCAAGGACATGAATGATGGCTTTAAAATCATCGCTTTCAGCTATTGTGATGAATCCAACCATATGTATACGTTGGGGAAATCTTCATCAAATTCAAAACAAAGTGGATTTACTGCAAACTTTTCCAGTGCCGACAACACCAACAAACTATGGCCATCTAAGAATGGCAGATGGCCTTCCAGAAATTGAATCACCTAGTGGTCTCTATGAAAGATGTATGCTGGGAGAACACCATCATGAGTACTCTCATAAGGATTTAGCAGCACAAGCCTCTCGCCCCCTTAGGCTAGTTCATAGTGATTACTTGTGGACCCATGAGACTCCTAAACTTGGTGCGGCTAAATATCTCCTCCCCTTCATTGATGATTTCACCCGCTTTCTTTGAATATACACTAGTCAATCCAAAGGTAAAGCCTTTGAGACATTCAAGCAATTTAAATCCCTAGTGGAAAATCACAGCTATCACAAGATCAAATCTATCAAGACTGATCATGGAGATGAACATTTCAGGGCTAGGGTTCATGCATTTCTCACATCTCAAGGCATTGTTTGGCAAAATCCAGTCCCTCAACAAGTTGAAGTAGTGCATTAGAGAAGTAGAGATATTGTGGAAAAGGCTCGTTGTGGTTTGCATTCTCAGCAGATGGAGCTTATATATTCTACAGGGAAGAAATGTTTTGTGCAGCTCATATCCTTAATCAGATGCCTACTCGATATGTTCGTCATATGACTCCTTTTGAGAAATAGAATGGTTACATACCTTCAGTTTCAAAATTACAAAATATTTGGATCACACACATGGGCCCATATGCCGAGAGAAATGCGAAACAAGTTACAACCTAGAAGTCAGCACTGCACTATGGCAGGCTACAGTGAAACATCCAAGGCATGTCACCTATATGATCCTTCCACCTACAAGGCGAGTAAATGGAGGGATGTTGTCTTTAATGAGGTTCTTTCCATGGTCCATCGGGGTCCTATCCCACACTAAATCCCCAAACTCCGAGGAACAAGAAGATTCCTTGGTTATTGAATGTCCACGTCATAAAAAATAAACCACGAGTCTACAACAACACACCACTAATCCTAATTATCCATTCTGATATAAAAATTTATTTGCCAGATTTCAATTAAAAAACTCCTATTGAGGCGCTTAATCCCTACGTTTATTGTTTCAATTCAAGTTGTTGACAATAAAATAATTAATCTCTCAAGTTACGTTTAATCATTCGCATTATAGAATCCCTACTTAGGCATCACACTGTTCGAGTTGCTTTTCATGTGTCACGTCATAGTCCACATTGTCTGGGACGTCAGTTGGAAGAGCTAAGGCACCAAGTTGTTGTAGAATATCAATTCCTTGTTGAGTTCAAGCTTTTTGTTGACATTTTGAGGGCTCCTTGTTGACTTCAAGCTTGCTCCCAGCAAGTTCAAGCACCCAATAATTAGGAATTCATGAGGACAGAGAAAGATAAATTCACGCACACTGAAATCTCTTGTTATTATGTTGCACTGAAGAACATTACATATATATATAGCAGAGGAGCAGGTTTAATAGACTCCGATATAAACGGATCTGAACCGCTCGTGAATCTGCTTGTAACAATATTATCTGATTCTCCATTATTATCTAACACTCCCCCTTAATGGAGAAATGGATTTTCTATCACAATTCACACACAATTACAACACTTTGAACATTCGTCTGTCTGTCTGGTCTTCCTCAGCACTGAAACCCACTCTACAATCTCACGGCTTCCGCTCTTTCTTCTTCCTCTTCTTCGAGCTTTCCATCGACACATTTAAAGTCAAAATGCCTCTGACCATCTTTCTTGCACTTGTATACTGGACAATTTGACAACTTGGCTCATCAGGGCTTCTGTGATAAAAATTGACAACTATTGATGCATTCTATGAACTTACCTTCATCTGTCGGATTTTTGCTTTCGGCTATCCTTCAGTATCTAGAAGAAAAGTTTGGATACGGAATGGCCTCAACATTCCTTTACACAAGGTGACATTTAAACATAAGAATGTTTGTACTTGAAACTGGGGCTTCCAGCTTGAATCAAGATACAAGTTCTTAGTTTTTACATATCCACACCACACATACATATAAATATATAAAAATAGAAAGACATGATTGACAATCTACAGTGGCTTCCAACTCACAAACAGACAACACACAGTTTGAGATGGGCGCATCACTCGCAATACTTTACAATGTAGCAGATCTATAAACTGGATTGAGATCTAAGCATGGACAACAGCCTTCAGACGGGGTTATTTTTCCTTTCCGCGGTTGCTCCTTCAAACACACGCCTCAGCAAATGGTTCGTCCAGCATGGTCGGTTTTCAGCGGCTTTCTATTGGTTGGACTGCACGGTATACAGTTTAAGCAGCGATGTCATCTACAGTGGCTTCCTTCAAATCTAGCGCATGTTCACATTGGCACAGGCAGCAGTGATCTGTCCCCTCAAACGCATAAGCTTCAAGGGCACGTGCAGAAGTTCACTGTATGTTGAACGGCATCAAGTAATAATGACAATTCCAACGAATTGGTTCAACAATAAATTCAATTTTACATTAACACCGACGATTTGATTCTCCAGTGATCACAGCCTCCCTCTCGCGCGCTGGAAATCAGATCTGTCATGAAATCAGCACAATCTCCTATAATTTGTCGATTATGTTGCACGATCAGCTGAATGACAGTTCTTCTCCTTTAGCGATATATCTTCAACTCCATCAATATGCAATGGCACCTCTAGTAGATTCACAACATCAACGATACCCAGCGATATTGAATACAGCAATCTCATTTCAGAAAATGATGACTCCTACACTCTAGCAATTGGAAAGCACTCCAGCACAGGCAGATTTAATACACACGAAAAACTTCACACACCTACGCTAACCTCTGTACACAGATTTGACATTGAATTCTTCCAACTTCCTGGCTCTCCCGTGAGGGAGTTAGGCCAGAGCAAGCTCTGATACCAAATTAGTAATTCATGAGGACAAAGAAAGATGAATTCACGCACATTGAAATCTCTTGTTATTATGTTGCACTGAAGAACATTACATATATATATAGCAGAGGAGCAGGTTTAACAGACTCCGATATAAACGGATCTGAACCGGTCGTGAATCTGCTTGTAACAATATTATCTGATTCTCCATTATTATCTAACACCAATGTCTTTAGAAAAGGATTTCACAAACATTCCACGGAGCTTCATTCATGGGCGTTGACAACATCTTCGTCTCAAAAAGACTAGGTAATGGCAGTCAAGAAAAACATAATATTATCTTTTTGTTTTTGTGTTTATTCATGGATGCATTAGGTCAACACAAGCAAGCGACACTTTCCCCAAGAAAAGGATTTATTACAATGAAGCAAGTACGTCTCACATCCTTAATCAATTATCCTTCAACAAAACAGTCATGATTAGGGTGTATTTGTTCTACCAAAGTCATACAATTACACTTGGGCCAACTAAAATAAACATCTCGCTTACGTGGACATGTCGACCCACAAAAGACAAACATGTCTATGGAGGGATTTGAACCTTGGTGGGGAGAATAGAAACACACAACTTTACCAACCAACCAAACCCCCATTGACTCCTTTTTACTTTGACGCAAAAATACAAGATGTATCTATGCAAATTTTAATTTTAATTCAAATTTAATGTATTTATTTTGATACAATTAGACTCAAATTTGTTTGAAGTTTTTAACTAGTTATTAAATTTACCTAATTTCAAGAAAAATGATTGAAATTCAGTTAACATGGTGACAAAGACACCAGCTATGGGGGTTACATTAAGTCAAAAATGAATGCCCCACGCCCACCCCCACCCCCTTCATTTAGTAGTAAGTCAATTTGTAGTCGATCACTGCCATACAGTGGCCATACAATGGCCAGAGCAAAAAATGCCAAAGGAAGAAATGGAGCTGGAGAGTCATGTGAGACGTGGTAACTATTCGCATACAGTTTGGCAGATAATAAATGCATTTTGATCAGTGGGGAATATCTTACTCCATCAAACATACTAGGAACTGGAGGTACCATTACGCTAATGATAAGCTATGGACTAGTTCCTCCAGCCCCTTCTCCATGCACCGGTGTTTCATACAACTACCATAAGACTCAACCTGCTAATTACTACAGAGATTCAGTAGGCACTATGCCGAATCCCCCTACCGGTTCCTCTTCTTTCACTTTAAGCTCGGTACTTACCTTCTAGCTCCAATATGGTTTATTCTTGACCTTCTAGCTCACATTTATGCCTTACCTTGCAACGAATGTAACAACAGTAACCGATAACATTTCCGTTTCCTTTTCTTCCACTTTAGCTCAGTACTTACCTTCTAGCTCGAGAGAGAGTTATACCTTGCCTTCTAGCTCCGGTATAGTTTATATTCTTGGCCTTCTAGTTCCGGTATAGTTTATATTCTTGGCCTTCTAGCTCCAGTATAGTTTATATTCTTGACCTTCTAGCTCACATCCATGCCTTACTCTCCAACGAAGGTAACAACAGTAGCCGATAACCTTGCCGGGCACTCGGAGCAGAGACCTTTCTATTAGGGCTTAGTAGGACCAAAAATCTTGAAGCAGTGTTCTCGTCGCTAATGTATTCAAAAGGCAAGTGTGAGGGTTTTGATTCTCTCGAATTCAATTCTCATGAGAGCTAAGACATTCGAAAAGAACAGAAAAAAAACAAAAAACAGATAAAATTTATCCAAGCCCTCGCAGAAAATTTATTATAGAGCATGTCCCCGAGGGTTTCAATAAACCCTCGGAACCCTAACGGAAATTATAAATGGACAAACGAAAAGAAAAGAAAAAGGCGGCAAGCATAACAGATAACTCTGTACATTCCAGCATTAGAAAACATCCGGTAAATGCACCAAAAAAACGGCAATTGACGTATAGAGGCAGAGATTCCATACCTGTTTACGAAATATATCCTGAAGACCTGTTATAGAAATAAACAGCCTTCGCAGTCCGACGAAAACTTGAAGCTGCTAGGTTCACATGGTGCGGCGTCGAGCGACGAACAAATTGACGGGTTTATGCATGGAAGTAAGCAGTGAATTGCAGCGCAAAGGAGAAGGCGGCCATAGATATGTGCATAAGGAAGCTTCCCGCGGAAGAAAAGCTTAGACTTCATGCTCCTTTTTTATATATTTGGACTTATTCTTTACTTTTTGCGAACTCTAGTTGGTTTGGTTTCCAAAGGTTACAAGTACATTAAGCCAAAAAGTAAAGTCGCCTTTGTAGCGCCGCTGCTTGTACTCGACTTCCAGTTCACCTTTGCCGCTATTCTAAGTCATATACAGAAAAACAGCGACTAAAAATTAGAAGCGGCGCCTTTGTCGAAAAAACACACCGGGAAACTAAAGGTCGCGGTGATCGTGTTTGCCTCGTTAATCGCGTAAAACTAAGGTGCTTTTCTATTGGTCGTTTGTTTTTATTGATTGGTTGGGGGGTATTGATGACATCTCTTGCTTTTGGGTTCGTTTGAAGGGAACCATTTAGGGTTTTCATCGTATGGTTTCCGTACATTATTTAATTCTTATTATTCAATTTTAGTAAAAGAGAGCATTGTCTTCATTTTCCCTTGAGATATGAATGCAATGATGTTCAAGTGCGACTTTTCTGGTCGATGAAAGTGAGTAGCTAATATAGCATTCACCAAGATTCAAGTTGAATCATGTTAATGGATTCTATGTAATCTAAGTGTGTTGGTGTTGTGATATGAGAAAACTTGTTCAAAAAATTTAAATTCATTTATTAAGCTATCATTGATACCCAATGAGTTGTGAAGGTCGTTTTCACAGATATGTTCAATGACAGATATGTTCAATGACATAATTAAAAGTTATGACATGTAAAAAAAGATGTGTTTGTTATTGTTAAATCGAAAACTTAAAAGTATTTATCTAATGCTTTTTTCTCATTGAGCTAAAAATCGCAATGAAATAGTGTTATGGAGTTATGCATTTTGAGGTATTGGGTTACAGTCCAATTGGTAAGTATCTAAAGACCCTTATTCCATTCCTAATTATTGAAATGAGATAGTTAAGTAATACATGAAATAAACATTGATACCAATTGCATGTGTTAAAGAAACAGTTTGTCTAATGCTTATGGAGTTATGGCTTGCTTATTTCTTTCATTGTTCATATATTATCCCTGATTATTGAAATAAGGTATTAATTCACGTTAAAGCAACACTTTGTTACAAGTCTTTGTAATAGTTAGAATGGTTGGGAGGTAGGTTTTAAACTCTCTCCACCTAGGTTCAATTCCAGTCGAGACCTTTGGCCCATTGTGATGAGGCTAGAAGGGTGTATATCCCCCGGGAGTGGGACCCCATGGGTGTGTCTCCAAAGGTCTCCACCCTTACTAAGTCTTAAGTTTCGTGCTAATGTTGGCTTGTGAGTTATTGGTATTAACATAAGACTTATAGTGGTAACGATTTGGTTAATTGTCATGATAAACCTTTTTTCCAATTAAAAAAAGTCTTTAAAATTATATCTTCAGTTTATACATTTATCTCCTTAATTAATTATCAAAATCATAGATATCAATACGGAAACCAATAATAACATGCTCAACATAATGAAACAAATAACTTTTCACAAATCCAAAAAATATTTACAATCTCTAACGAATACTTGAAATAAACACTAAATTTATAGAAGGAATTTCAAACTTTCACCCATCATGATAAAGGGAATTTCCTCGAGCTCAATGCTCCTAAGGAAAAAGACGAGTCGATTCTCTTAATTAAAGTGCGTTTGTCACAAAAGATGGAGTCGAAAAAATTGAAAAAGTTGGTTGATTATGATCCTCCTAGTTTGAAGAGGAAATCAAGATGTTATATATATATATATATATATATATATATATATATATATATATATATATATATATGAAAATTTCAAATCACGCAGATTGATATTATTTTTAGTGAAGCTACTACGGGGAGTGCACGTTAGGCAAGTTGCTTCTATGTAGAGACCAATTTGTTATGTTTGTTGTAGCTCATAGGCCTTGGTGGTTGATTTGAGGAATATTTCAACTTGTCGATCGATTCCAGGACCACTACTTTGCGTAGTTCTTGTTATTAATCTTGAACTAATTGATTAGATTGTTTTGGTATATTTTATAATTGGAATAATTATTTGTTGTTGAGACAATTTTTAAAATGCTATGTTGACAATAAAAACTCAAATTTGTTGAATATTTTTTAAATAAAAAAATTTCGATCTGGTTTTCACAATGAGGTCTTTAACTATGATATGATATTAAGTCGAAAATCTATAGATTGTCCCACTGCCATGTTAAATACTGAATTTTCCTTCACATCCAATAAATAAATGCACATGAATTGCAAAACAATTGTCAAGATTTTGCTTGCCCACTTGCTAAATTAATGCAAATACAATGGCACTTTTAAAAATGAACTTAGAAAAAATTGTTTTGTAAACACCTAAACACCCTTTCGAGATCCATTTGATAATTTCATGTTTTGCTAACATAGAATTGCTTCCATTCCAAAAACCATTAATATATGAAGAATACATATTTTTCGACATTCGAATTAATTGACCTTACTCGCCACATTTGACAAATTTTCCTAAAGAAAATTGTCAAAATTCTCCAACTCTCAAGCAACGTCAAAATTAATGGTTAATCAATTCAACGAAGTAACTCTTTTTTGAGTTTATGTTCTATGATTTTTTAATATGATGAGTTATTGTTGAATTTTGGTGAGTTTCCAAGTCTCGTCTCCATTTTGGGCTTGGCGAGGGGTTTTTTTCCAAGGAAAAAACCTTTATATTCGATATTTCAAGTTTAAAAACAAGATATACATCAAACTACATGTAAAGGCTCAAAAAAATAACAGTCTTTACAGCCTTGGACTCTAACAAAAAAACACCAGGCACAAGTTTCAACTTTAAACGGGAGATAGAAACTTTTCAATGTCTATATTAGTAAAGAGATCTTTTGTTGTTTCATATTTCGGTCCCTCATTGGAACTCTTACTTGAATAGCAGTCCCTTCTCCCATAACAATGTTTCTTTAGATAATTGATATGCTTTGGAATTGAATTCTCTATATGTGTGGGCAAAGGATATCATCTCAAAATTACTCTTTACCTTCATAACTTGATTCATGTTTGGGTTAAGCAACATGTTTTCAATTCTACATTTATTGTTAGCTCAATCCTTTAACATCTTAGAATCACCAAATGCCTACAAATGTTTTAATCCTTTGCTTGATGTTGTTTTTAATAAAGGCCACAAAGCAGAGAACTCAACTTTATTATTTGTTCTATGTCTAACAACATATTTCAAAGAGATGTAATGTGTAGATTCAAGATAAAGAATAGACTCGACCCAACACATATCGAGGGTTCCTTAACAAGCCTTGTCGAATAATCCCCATGCTTTAGCATAGTTTATGATTGGTTCCTTCAAAATCATCTTTGGATTTTCTTTTGAGGGTTTCCAACTCCCCTTGAGAACCTAATTTTATGGGCGACTTGAGTTGGAGACATATGAATACCTAGAAAAATCATTTTGTTCCTTGATAACCAAATTCCCCATATTACATAGCAAGATGGAGCTTTTTTAAGCCTTTTCAGATTTGTCTATTATCCAAGAATAATAACAATCAACCAGAGGCCTTTGATCCCATTTGTTCATCCCATGTGATAAAGGTAGAAATTCATTCTAGACAGATCTGGAAAAAGAGCAAGTGACAAACAAATGATCTACAATTTTCTCTCTTTCTTTACACATAATAGACCTGCGCAGACATTGCCAACTTCTCTTTTGAGAATTATCCTATGTTACAGTTTATTGGCAGGAGCCAACTAGAGAAAGATTTTTTTTATTTTACGGGACTATCCAGTTTCCATACTTGCTTCCACCACCATATTCTTTCTTCTTCCTAAGATTCTTCCATTTTTGCAAAGTATCCCATATTTTTTGTATATTTCCACGTACCTTTCTTTTTAACCACTTTATTAGATATTCTTTATCTGTGAGCTTTAGAGCACTATATTTTAACATATTCTTATTATTTTTCCACTCCTCTGTTTTTTCATCCAGCAAATTCATAAACTCTATTGATTTCCAACCCCGAGACCAAACATTTCTACCATTAGGGTAGGCTACATCTTTAAATGAAAAAATCTCGATGTTATGCAAGACAGTTATTAAGTCTTCTAATAATCTAAATTTTTCTTTGCATCTAATCCAAGGATCCTCTCCAATTCTCGCTTGATTTCCCTTCCTTACTTATTAGGATGACCATTTATTAATTGATGGGAATGCCCTAACCAAGGCTTTCCAAACAATTAAAGAGCCTTGAGTACTTTTTCTTTCTCTTATGAACCATTACTCCATAGAAACTCCTTTTAGATACTTTAATTTCATCACTTTATCCCATATCCCTTTATTAAAGAGTAACCTCCGTAAACTTTTTGCAACTAAGGTTGTACTAAAAACATAAATGTTCTTCAAACCCCATCCTCCTACTTCTTTCAGTTTTGCCACTCTTGTCCATTTGACCAATGGTATTCCCTCGTCCCTTTTCCCTGTCCATAAGAAGTTGAAACACTTTTTTCTTTTTGGTGAGAATACCTTTGGGAATTTGAGCAATTGACATCCAATACATAGGAATGCTTTTTAAAAATACCTTAACTACCACTAACATGTCTCCCTGAGACAACTATCTATTACACCAAGTGGAAATGCTAGCTTCGATTTTATTATAAAACCACAACCAATCAAAATACCTATAATCATTTAGCTTTAAATTGAAACCTAAATATTTTATGCCACGATCAAGGGAATAATTGATCCAGGTGGATATCGGGGGCCACCCACATTTTCCAAATGGCCCAA
>CBVK0101228165.1:0-12177 GCA_900067695.1 Picea abies
TGTTAAATTGTTTTTGGCGATTCGTCTTTATTAATGGTTACTGAAAAAAAAAGGGGGAAAAAAAAAAAAACTAGTTCTGGCAATCTAAAACGTTCAACCTGGCAATTCATGTTACCTCTGGAAAATTGTTTATCTTCTGGCAATCAATTTAACCTGGAATTCAATTTATCTTCTGTCAATTCGTCATCTTCTGGCAATGCGTTTGGGGCGTTTGGTCTGCGTTTTAAAAGGTTAATGAGCTGCGCTTTTCTTTTTGTTTTTGGGTGTTTTTTCCATTATGTATTGGGCATTTTTAGCCATTGTTATATTGGGCGTCCTTCTTTACCCAACGAGCATCCTTATTTGGTATTTTACCATACACAGTGAGCCATTCTTGTTGGGCGTTTTTGGGTTTTACACGTTGAGCGATTCCTCTATGGGCGTTTGCATTGTTTATGGGCTTTTGTTATTGCATGGATAATGTTATCACCACAGAATGCAACTTGATACAATGGCGTTTTTGTTTGGTATAGTGGGCGTTTTTATTTTACACAGTGAGCATTCTCATTTTGGGTGATCGGGTAATGGAATCCACAGTGAATCAAATGAATGCTCCTTCCCATGCTGGGCGAAATGGGTAATTCGATTCTACAGAAAATCCAAGTGAATTACTCTCTGCCCTGTGGGCGTTTGGTAACTGAATCTACAATAAAATAAAACAAAATGATCTCTGCCTTGTTGGGAACTTGCGTAATTGAGTCTATAGTAAATAAAAGTAAATTCTCTCTTCCTGGCTGGGAGAATTTTGTATTGAATCTACTGTAAATCCAAATCGAAGTGCGCTCTGCCTTCCTGGGAGAATTGTTCATTGAAACTACAGTTAATCAAAGAATTTCCCTCTTAGCATTGGGAGAATGGTAAATTCGGGGATCCTCTGCTACATTGGGCTATCCCCTCCGCGAATTGGCCCACTCTGCCATGATTTTGATGATTCCGAACTTCATTAATCCCATGTTATTCCTCACCGTCTCTTCCCCACGTTTTAATTCCTATCTCTGTCACTGATGAAGACGCCCTCCCTCGGCGACTGTGGAACCCCCTGAGCGCGTGGGCATCTTCCCATTCGGGTTCCTGAACCATAGCGGAAATGGCAGGGTAGCAGCGATTCATAAATGCCAGATGGGAATCTCATTTCACTAATGTATGTCAACACCCTTACTGGCTAGAAATTTAAAGCTCACAGGCCCTTATGACCCATGCGTCCTACTCACCTGTACCAAGGCTGCGAGAAGAAATCATCCGAATAAACCCCTCCAAACTGTAGCACCATTAAAATAACATTTATTATTACTGTAGTTATTTTTCCTTACTACCGATTTTTCATGAAATTGCTCCTTTTATTAAATTCTGGACCATAACGGATTTATAGATCTATTGCTCATTGATTTTTATATAGGGTTGCATTTTTCTATCAGCAATTAAAATCACATGGTTTTTATCTTAGATGACACCAGGGGTGTGCGTTTCCTTAATTGATATTAACCAAGGTGTTCTAATGATACATATAGATATATATTGTTACAATAGAATTTTAGTTTAATGATTTGTTCTCTTTTATATAATGGAATAATCATGTGAGGAATTGACAGGGTCATTTTAATTATTGTTGTTGTTATATAATTACGTTTCAATTATGATGTCATATGGTTATTTTAAAATCTGATGTTATTTATATATGTGTGATGTTATTTATATATGTGATGTTATTTTATATATGGGCATGATGTTGGTAATTTAGATATGATGATTTTTAAACATGATGATTGTCATTGTTAAACTTGATGTTATCCATAAATAAGATGTTATAAACATGATTTATTTTTATAAGTATTTATGCACATGAGGTCATTCATATATTGAGGTTATTCATAAATGGGAGGCTAAATATGAGGTTACTTATTGCATTAACGATGAAAATTTCTGATCCTAAATGACATCAGATGGTGAGCTCCTCAGGTTTAATTGAATGTTTTATCTTGGATGGTCATTACCATTTGGTGGTTGTAGCGTATAAGAGGTATTGTAGTTGTAAAATATTGGTCCAGATTGTGATATAAATGAAATATGGTTAATGTTTCATGACAGTGATTTTGGAAATTTTATTGTTGTTAATAACACATATGGCGTAATAACCTTGACTCACGGCCAATAAATTACTTGAGTTTAGTGAATGAGGGAAGTTGTTGAATTTAAATTAATGTTGAACTTGTGTGTTTGTTGTTGGATCCCTTCTTGTTATGCAACTTCCGTAAAGGACGTAGTCGTCCTTCTTGTCTATGTGTTACTTGATAGTATTCAGTTGGTTGCTTGGTTGGTGTGTTGGTCTCCAGTTTTGATCATGTTTTTGCCTATATTATATTCCAAAGAACTTCATTTTTATACCCAGTACCACCCCTTTTGGCCTTGTTTTGACATAATTGACATCTCACTACCACTCAATGGGGCTACTTAAGGTATCTTTACGTTTCAAGATATTTTTATGCATTTTGATGCTTTAAATTGATATTGAAACTAATGTCACTTGGGTTAGGTACCACTTCTATTTTTGGAACAGGATTGCCAGTACCAGGTACCAACTCGTACCCCGTGGAGATACCATTGAAGCCGCTCAAGATCTATGCGTTATGGTCAGAATGGGAGACAGAGAGATTCACATGATAGATGGAGTCATCTCTCACAGGATGATTGAAGGCATAATGATAAAACTGAGTCGTTAATTCTTCATCGTTCACACTTCGTGACACTACGTGTCACGAAGATGTGAAGACCATTTTAAACTTGATTCCAAGCTATTTTCGGATTGGGGATCTGTTTGTCTTTATGTATTTTTTCTTTAGACTGTTATGGAGGAGGATTTATATATAACCAGGAGGTCGCTCATAGGAGACGGTTGGATTATGTTATGTTATGAACACACATTTTTGAATATAAACTGTTGTTGCATTATGTTACTCGACTGTTATACGATTTGAGTATTTTCTTCTGAGTTAATGGAGCGTGAAGTTTACACCATGTTTGCATAGCATGATTGAGTAGTTCTGGTTGTTTCCTTTGGCATTTGTACCTTTTGGTTGGGCCCACCAAACAGGTGCAAGACGCTGTTGTTCTTGCATTAAATTTAGGTTATTTCAGTAGCGTAGTAATTGCCTGCATGTTAGTTTATTAAGCCTTGGAATTAACTATTCAGAATATTGATTGATTATTCTTCAGCATAGTAATATCTTCCACAGTGATGAGTATTGAACGCATGATTGATTCCTGTAGGATTGGAAGCGTGAATTAGAATAGCTCTGTTCCCAGTTTCCAATTTGAACGAAGATTATAGTGAACGCGAGATTGAATATACTTTGTTTTGGTTAGGATAGTTAGTCACTCTGCTTTGTTAGATAAGTTAGGCTACTTTGCTCTATTAGGTTCGTCATATTGCAATTAAACTAGAGGAAGCTTCCGGTACCAGTAGGGTAAGTAGGATATTTCTCTGTTTTCCTGTAGAAAGATTTAGATTCATTTATAATGTCCAGATTAAATGCATTTTAGGAAACACTCTTTCTGTCGTGGCTTGAATAGAAATGATGATGATAGATGATTAAAAGTAGTGGTGGAATAATCTTGTGAAATCACACTTCTGAATGGAAATAGAAGCACCAGCATTTAAGCATAGGATTGTTTTCTATTGATAACTCAAATAGGAAATGCTAAGTTTCAAGATAGTCATTAAGATTCAAGGTCTCAGAAGTAGTTTGTGTTTTCTTCTAAGGATAGCATTTAGATAGAGATTAGAGCCTTACCCGCACATACAGTGTAGCAGCTCAAAGTTTACCAACCCTGGTTTGACAATTTAGTGTTTCAGGTCATTTAAATCTTCAATTTAGCAGCCTGACATTTATGGCGCCGTTGTTGGGGAGCTGTTTAAAAGGTAAGAAGATAATTGTCTTGATTAGTTTTAGAATGCACTTAGTTTGGTGTGGTATGTTAGCAGGTTGAAAGTAAGGGGAGCTGTGGAAACATGGGGTGAAAACCAACATATCAGTTATCACAGGTACTCTGAAACTCAATCTTAGTTTCTTTTCTTTCATTTTAGTATGACTTCATGAGAAATAGAGATCCTAGAGGTAGATTTAGGAGAAATATAAAACCACAAAAAGAAGAAGAAACCTCCACCCAAAAAGTGATAGAAACTGAGACTGAAATTCTGGCTGAGGAAACCGTAGAACAAAACCTAGAACCAGGAAACACCATACATCAACAAACTCAAAATCTTGGTGATCCAGCCCTGGATGACATAGTTGATCCAGAGAAAATACAAGCCCTTTTCAGGAACCCTAACTCTGTAATTTCATAGATAACAACTACAACTGTAAGATCAAAGGCCATAGGATCCTCAAAAGGACCAATAGGATATAACACCTCTGATAGAAAGAATCCAGAAAGGTGGTATTTCACACCCTCACCAAAGAAAGATAAGATTGTATATACAATTCTTGGTAATCCTTTTACCATGGGAGAAAGAGGGAGAGACTTACATGGGGAACTTCATATTGAAAATGAAGGTGAAGAACAAGCAGAGAATGAGTTACCATAAGAAACCACCTTTGGATTTCCTATTTTGGATTTAGTCCAGAATGTCAATATGAAAAATATCCCACTTTTAGCACTACCAACCTTCCATGGGAAAAATAGTGAGGACCCAGATGTCTTTCTTTTTGAGTTTGACATCCTGTGCAAGAGTTATAACTATCTCCAGGATGCACATAAACTGAAATTATTCCCTGCCACCCTGAAATATTTTGTACTACGTTGGTTCATGAGTTTAGGAGAATACAACATTAGATCTTGGGAAGATATGAAGGCAAAATTTTTAAAGAAGTACCAGGACTATTGCAGAACCAAGGATTCTCGGAATGACATCTTCAAAATGCAACAACAAGATGAAGAAAGCCTTGAGGATTTTCTAGAAATATTTACCTATACCCTTCAAAAATCTAAATATAATGATCTCCAGGATGAAGCAATCAAAACTCTTTTCTTAAAAGGAGTTTTGGAGGAATACATTGATACCCTCAATTTAATGGCTTCAGGAGACATTTATCAGAAAAAATTTGAAGCAATTAGTGAACTCTGTAGAACTTACTCAAGAAGTAAAGGGAAAGCTGCAAAAAGTGTGAGAGAACCGGTCAACAAAAATACCAAAACATCCACACCTGGTGGAGTTACTAAAGTCGAATTAGGAAACCTTTTGGAAAATTTTAAAACAGACCTTTTAGGAACAATTGGCTCTCAATTAGACACTCTGAAGATTAAGAGAAAGCAGGAAGAGGAAAACCCTGTCCTAAGCATATTTTGCCCAAAATGCAGAAAAAGGCATCCTTTATGAGAATGTCCTTTGGAAAACATCTCTGTATGTGCAATATGTACTGAAAATCATAAAACAGAAGATTGCCCATCCTTACCTGGATTGCAAGCAATATTCAAGGGAGGGGAAGCTCCAGGGACTCCATCTGCACCTAAGAAGCCTTGGAAGCCTAGAAATCCAAATGCAAATGCATATCAAGAACCATCCCCACAATCTTCTAGCTACTATCCACCCTTCTCTCAACAACAACAACACCCATGGAACTGGCCAAATTGGCCTCCACAAAATGTCCCTACTCAACCTTGGTACCAGGGATGGAGAAATCCGAACTTTGGAAATAACCAACAACAACATGCAGTTCCAATGCCCCAGAATCCATACACACAGTATCCTCCAAATTTGCAACAACTATTTCCTGGTTTTACTCCACCTCCATTGCCACCCATTCCACAAAACCCTCAGCAGCCTTAGAATCCACCACGTCCTACCATTCTGCCCGCTCAACCCATTCCAAATCCTAACCATAGACCACCTCTAACACTCCATAATGTTGATTTCCAGAATTATCCAGCTTACAACATAAACCCTGTTTCTATACAAGAAGTACAACTGAGATCTGGAAATTTTTTAAATAAAAGACAGCCCATAACAAAAACAACACCAAAGGTAATTATCGAAGAACATGAATATGAGCCTACAGACAATTTATTAGATGAGACACCCTTGAAAGATGTTATCATTCCAAAACAAAAAAAATCTGAATCACAACAGAGCACACAAACTCAGGTCCCCCAAACACCTCCTTTTCCTGAAAGGCTACTCATTGAAAAACCAATTGTGCAATCTGAGTTTGACATCATGACTGAACTAAGAAATGTCTGTGTTAAGATTCCATTATTACAGGCCATCAAATATGTTCCCATCTATGACAAAACCATCAAAGAACTCTGCATTAAGAAACCAGTGTAAATTCTAACCTTGTTATCAAATTATATTTCTGAAACACCTAAAATTGTAAAGTATGCCAACCCAGGGAATCCAATAGTTTCAGTGACCATAAACAATGTGTCTATCGGTAATACTTTAGTTGATTTAGGTGCTGCCATTAATATCATTACCAACAACACAGTGGAACTGTTACAATTAGATCAATTTCTGTGCCCTACTCCTACAATTCTTGAACTGGCTGACAGAACCACTATAAAACCTGCTGGAGTTCTTGATGACATACTTGTGACTTTAGCTTCATGGGGATATCCTGTTGAATTCATGATTATTCATTCAAAGGACCCCACAAAAGGCCATCCAATCATTTGAGGGAGACCTTGGTTGGCCACAACCAACACTTTCATAGGATGTCGTGGTGGAGATATGTTTATCTCAAATGGTATTTCTTCACAGAAACTTACTCTGTTTCCACCTGCCTGGCCTGTTACAGAGGAGTTATGCTGGTTGAAGTGTCCCTATTTTGAGAATGAGGATGAGGAATATTTATTCTCTGTTGATGAGATCCATGCACTACAAGAACCCACAGAGGATGACATTTTAAGTCAATTTCTTTCTGTGACAGAAAATGTTGAATTCCCACAGACCTATCTTCAATATGATCAGATTTTCAGAGAGGATTTTCAGGAAGGAAGTGAGTTATTTTCCTCATTTTCACCAGCCTTGGTTTTCACTGTTTCTGAACACTCAGGACTACATACCATTCGAGTAGAACTTAGTCCAGGTAGATGTCTATACATCAATTATGAATTGAGTCTCAGTCAACAGGAACAGTTGACAAAAGTTTTAAAAGAACAGTCAAGGGATTTTGCTTGGGAATACACTGATATGAGGGGATTACACCCTGACACCTGCATTCACGACATCTATATCCAACCAGGGATAACCCCAGTAAGACAGCCATAGAGACGCATGAATCCAATCCTAAAAGACTTTGTAAAAGAAGAATTACAGAAACTGTTAAATGTTGGATTCATCTATCCAATTTCTGACAGTAAATGGGTTTCACCTCTTGTTGTGGTACCCAAGAAAGTGACAGGAAAATGGAGGATGTGTGTAGACTTTAGGGAGCTGAACAAGGCAACCCTGAAAGACTATTTTCCTTTACCTTTCATAGATCAGGTTTTGGACACTTTGGCTGGAAAAAGATATTTTTCTTTCCTTGATGGATATAGTGGGTACAACCAAATTCAGATTGCTCCTGAAGACCAGGACAAGACAACATTCACATGTCCTTGGGGAACTTATGCCTATAAAGTGCTGCCTTTTGGATTATGTAACACTCCTGCGACATTTTAGAGAGTTGTCTTTGGTGTCTTTGCTGACCTGATTCATGACTATGTGGAGGTTTACATGGATGATTTTACTGTCTATGGTAACACCTTCGAAGAAGCCTTGAGTAACCTGGAGAAAGTCTTGATTCGCTGCCAAGAATCAAATCTATCCCTCATCCATGAGAAATGAAAAATGTTACTAACTGAAGGGATTGTGTTGGGTCACCATCTGTCTGCTGAAGGAATCAAAGTAGACCCCGCCAAAATTGAGGTGATAGTTAATCTCCCCTCTCCAAAAACCCAGAAAGATGTGAGAATATTTTTGGGGCATGCTGGTTATTACCGACGATTTATTGAAAACTTCACAAAAGTAGCCAGCCCCATGTTTAAACTGCTGACAAAGGATACAAAATTCTGTTGGGATGATAATTGTCAGAGTTCTTTTGAGATTTAAAAGCAAAACTGTCTATGGCACCTATTCTTAGAGGGACAAATTGGTCCCTTCCTTTCCACATCTCAACTGATGCCTCAGACACTGCTTTAGGAGGAGTGTTTGGGCAAAAGGAAAACCAAAAGAATTATGCAATCTACTTTACCAGCAAGAAATTGACCCCCCCTGAATTGAACTACACAGTAACAGAGAAAGAATTCTTAGCAGTAGTTCATTCCATCAACAAATTTTGTCACTACATTACTGGATATGAGGTTTTTGTACACACTGACCACTCTGCAATCAGGTTCTTGATGAACAAACTAGTCACTACTGGTAGAATCACCCGATGGCTTTTACTGCTTCAAGAATTCAACATTACCATCGTTGATCGGCCAGGGAAAGAGAATGTAGTTGCAGATTTTCTTTCACGGATTTCCCAAGATAGTCCTGATACCCCAGTGGATGATAACTTCCCTGATGAACATTTGTTTGCAGTAGCTATCAAGACCCCTTGGTTTGCAGATACAACAAATTACTTAGCTACAGGAAGATTACCAGCTCACTTATCACCTCCACAAAAGAAAATAATTATCCAACAAAGTGCTTACTATTCTTGGGTGGGAAGTGATCTCTTCTATACAAGTCCTGACATGATTATTAGGAGATGTGTCCGGGAAGATGAAATTCCCGAGATCTTCCAGGCCTGTCATGATGGGCCATGTGGAGGACATTTCTCTGACAAAAGAACAACATACAAAGTTTTGCAATCAGGATACTATTGGCTGACACTGTTCAAGGATACAACGAAATATGTGAGAAGTTGTGACAGTTGTCAAAGGATGGGAAGGCCCACTCCAGCAGACGAGATGCCCTTACGACCACAAGTTGTAATTGAACCATTCGATAAATGGGCACTAGATTTTGTAGGGCCAATTGCTCCAATGTCAAGAAAGAAGAAGTATATCTTGGTGTGCACAGATTTTGTGACTAAGTGGGTAGAGGCAAATGCCCTATATCAAGCAACTGAGAAATCAGTGATTGAGTTTATGTACGAAGAATTTTTCACCTGCTTCGGTGTTCCACGAGAGATTTTCACAGACCAAGGTGCTCAATTTACTTCCAAATTGATGAAAGAACTCACTGACAGATATGGGATTAAACACTGTAAGTCCTCTCCATACCATCCACAAGCCAATGGGAAAGTGGAATCTACAAATAAAGTTCTAGAAGACATCTTGACCAAGACCATACACTTACATCATAAAGATTGGGCAGATAGACTTCTAGAGGCTTTATGGGCATACAGGACTACATGGAGAAATACCACTGGTCATATTCCTTACGATTTGGTATTTGGTAAACAAATTCTCCTACCCGTAGAATTCCAAATCCATACATTCTGCCTAGCAGCATAACTGGGGTTGGATTTGAGTGAAGAACAGAAACAGAGAGTCATGCAACTTAATGAATTGGGAGAGATGAGGCAGGATGCTCTTCAAAGGAATATCCTTGTGCAAAGCCAATGCAGCAAATGGCATGACAAGTATATCAAGAAAAAGCAATTTCAAACAGGGGATTGGGCATTACTTTTCGATTCCAAATACAAAACTTTCAAAGGGAAACTTACAACGAGATGGTTGGGACCTTATGAAGTAGAAACTGTTTTTGATAACGGTTTTGTCAGGATTAAAACCATAGATGATTCTCATAACTCCTTTGTAGTGAATGGACATCGATTGAAAGTGTACAACAAGCCTTTGTCAAAAGATGATTTCTTGCAGGAAGTGGCCAAGCAAACAGAACTAAAGATAGTAGGAGAAGAGTCTTCTCCTCCTGCTGATCTTTGATCATTCATACTGTTTTAAAAACTCTGTAAATAATAAATTTTTAGCAGAAAAAAAAATAAAAAAATCAAATAATATAAAAAGAAAAAAAAACCATTTTTTTTCTTCTTTCTCTTGGATGTGTTGATGTTTTGTTTTCAGTTTTACAGGCTTCTCAAAACAAGTGTAGAACTGAACTCACAATAGGTAAGAAGGTAAGATTGTTTTATTTCATGAGATTTTCTTATCAATATGACTAACTTGTTTTGAAACAAATAAATTCGAGCTTGTTTGCTCCCTTTGTTTTCTCATTAAAATATGAAAGGGGCATTTATCAGGAAGGATTATTCTTTACCAGACCTGGTGAATTACTATGGGAAAGAAACCCCCTTAGAGTCTTCTTTTGGCATTTCCTCAGACTCTCCAAATATGAGGAAGCAATGAGCATGAACTAGCTTGGGCTCATAAAATCCACAAGCAGGTGATTACTGTTCAAAAAGTTTATGTCTGCAAAATTTCTATCTGCACTCGTGTTGGATGATGTGGATTACGTCAAGATCCACCTTCCAACAAATCTCACTCCATCGACATCAGCACCTTATCTGGAGCATAGGTTAGAGATTATTTATCACCCTAGACTCTGCATGCCTTAATGGCAGATGTCTTTTCTAACAGCCATGGGAATACACCAATGTCTCTTGGTTGATAGATCCTATAGGTGACTCGACACCAACACCTCTATTCGTACCTGCTAGGATGTGCTGTAGGTACCTTGAGGCCCATTGACATCATAGGTGGGTCATCTCGCATCGATTAACAACATTCATTAATGGCTGGTAATCGGATGATTTCTGTTTTTGTTCGACTCCAAAACATCTATTCACACAAATCAGACTTGTACCATGGGTGAAGCTTTGAAGCTATTAAAGACATGATTTCAGTTGATCTTTTTTAGGACAAAACAAAAGCCAGGTTCAGGGGTCATCCTCAGATAATCTGTTGTTATACACAGGAAGTTTTTCTCAGAACAGTATTATTTGTTCAAATTCTTCTGCAGATTCCTGAGTGTTCCATTAGTACCAGTCAGTGCCAGCGCAGAGTTCATCAGTTACAGGTTCATCAGAAAGACCAGAGAAGCTACAATTTTTGTTCCCTTCAAATCTAGACTTAACTTCAAAAGACAATTCCACAACAAGACTTGCATAACAATGGGGATAGGTAATTTAACTCAGGTGTGTTTAGTTCGTGTTGATTTACTGTATTAATTTGCATACTAATAAGTTTGAACTAAGGGTGCCTTGATTACTCCATAACGTTTCATCATTTCCACAACCTGTACCTAATGAACTAACCTACCATGACATTTCATGTCATAAAAATACACCATTACCAGAACTAAGTTCGATTTGACTCGGATATGATAACTCTACACCCTTGTACGACTTTCATCATGTTCCGACACCCTATCTATCTCCACGACAATTCAAATATTCTCATATGATTTTCTTCCCAACTACATTCTCCCCCTTCGTTGCCCTCATCCAAACTTCGTTGCCCACCTATAGACTTCCCCTGTGATACCAAGTAGAGCCATGGTAGAAAATCGCCACGAACCAGAAACATACATCGACTTGGAGGCCCTTCCGGAGTATGGGGCAACCAGAGATATTTTTAAGCAAGCAGGGTGGGAGCCGTTTTTGAAGAAGTTCGATGGATATAATGATGCAATCACGCTCCAGTTTTCTCTGCATTTTGAGGGTGGGTTCTCCAAAGTGGGCGAGATCGAGTTCGAGGTCACGGAGAAGTTCATTTCAGAGGCAATTCAATTTCCCACCACAGGCCAGAGATGGACAAAGGGACAGTCGGTTGATAAAAATATCTGTACGCAGCTGTTGAAATATCAGTACCGGGAAACACAATGGTCCAAGGGAACATCGCGGTCTTGGCTGGAACCACAGTGGGCTCAATTGTTGGCCATCCTCCAGCATTACCTCACGTGTGAGGGTCGATATACCATCATCTTCCCCTGCCATGCTCGACTTCTGTTACACTTCACAGGTACTCTGTTGAACATACCCTTCTTTTTGTTAAAAAGTTTAAAAAGGATGGCCGAACAGGTCCAAAAGGCTAATGAGTTTTGAGGGATTTTATTTCACTTTGGTCTAGTTAAAATATTGATTAAATCTACACTGGAGAAGAAGCAAGAAACTTGGGATCTATTCACCGTAAAAACCCTTGCCTGTGCCCATT
>CBVK0101228169.1:0-17295 GCA_900067695.1 Picea abies
AATAAGGCCCCCGCCTTATTGCGCACCCCTTAGAATCATCGTGAGCGACTATCGCAGTCTGCCCTCACGGCATCGTGGGTCCTCTCAAACTAAGTAATTGTTAACCTACAGTTCGAGCCACGACGGGAGTGATAGTAGGCTGTGGCAGGGTTGTTGTCCACACCTCTCCCTCAACATCTCTGGTAGTCGTGCATGACCCCTTTACTCCATATGTGAGTCTGGTCGGCAAGCTATCGTCAGCCTGCATCATCAACAAAGCATGTCAGAACATATCCATATCATATCATCCAGTCAGATGCACTAATATCACAGTAAAACAATCAAACCCCAATGGCACACTCCCTGACTCGATCCGGAGTCCAAGGGGTTTCGTCGATGCATCTGCATCCTCGAGATTCAAAACCCTGCACACTCAGTAAAACCGAGTCAATAGCACCTGTCTACGTCAATGTAGTAAAACAACATGTCATCAACCCATAACACCTCATAATCAAAACCAAAAGTTTTAATAGCATAATAATCTAGATCACTTGCGAGCAAGTGTCCTCAAAGAATAAGTTCGCTTAGTGCGCTAGAGCGGGATGTTACAAGAGCTACCTAGTGTGCTCCAAAACTTATGCTTACACTCATTATTTTGCTCAACAGAGTTACCTAAAATAATGAAGAGATTTAAGTAGTAAAAAATACCTTGAACAAAATAGATTATAAATATTGCAAGCACTATCACAAATTACTGAAATTAATAAGAAATAAGAATTAACATGAAAGTAGCATGAAACAACTGATGAACTTTTTTGTAAACTATCTCATGAATAGTTATTAAAATAGTTATTTTTAATATATAAATGAATTAAATATCTTCAAATACTTAAATTGCAATTTGATTTTGAAATATTATTGATTAAGATTTACAATTTCATTAATATAAAGTAAATCTCATAAAATTTTAAATAAAAAATACAAGCTTTTTTTATTAATGATGAAAAACAATACAACACAAATGTATGTTTTTGAAATTATAAATCAGCTTAACCTATCAAAACTTTTAGTTAATTAAAAACTCAAAAAAAAAAATTGTAAAATTTGAATAATGGTCAAGCAACATATCTTCTTTAAAAGCAATGGTCTTCATGTGAATTGTCATTTACAACATAAAACAAAATTCAACATTACAAGACTACCAAAACTGATTTTTCCTATTGGTTAAAAATAGGTTTCAATGTGATTTCCAATCAAGATGTGTACACTTCTAGCTTTCAGATAGAGAGGATTGAACACTAACAAGTGAGCTCATTGCTTATCTTTAAGTGTAAATTCATGCACCATAAGAAAAGGAAAGGTTTCTAAAAGCTATAATGTTATAAAGAAATGACTATTTTTTAAAGATATTTTGCTGAATCCATTTCTACATTCAGAAATGGATTTTAAATAACAAAAAATAGTGATTTAGTACAAATTTATATGACTGGATTCCAACGATAAAAACCATTTCGTACAACAGATAGACAACTACATGGAAAATTCACACTGCACATTTTGTTTCTTTTTTTTTATATACTTAAAAATAAAAAATAAAATTACTTCTAACTTCTATTTGTAACTTGATTTGAGAAGCCCTCCAATCCCTCATTTATGATGTTAACTTAACAACTTGAGGCTCAAATGTGGTGAATGTTATCTCTTATGTAACTCCATCATAGTTAGATATAATTTGGGGATAAGCTACGGAGTCATCAGGTTCCAATTCCATCAAGGCATCCTTGGTATCTTTTCTCTTGGCCACCACTTAACTCAATACATCATTAGGGTTTACCATGTTCAGAGGCTGTACCATGTCCATCCATGAAGAGATTGAACCTGTACTTTGTGAGGCCCCATTAGATGGGGTGCTAAGATTTACTCCTAGGATATCTAAAAATTGGAAATATTATATTAATTTATGATATATATAATCAATATTCAATATTTATAACAATATATTATTTTGAAATTATTATACAAAATAATAATTTAATATTTTAAAAATGTTTACATTTATTTTAATAATAAACATATTAAAGGAAAAATTATTATATTAATGTATGATATATTATTTTGATATTATTATACAAAATAATGATTTAATATTTTTAAAATTTATATCTATAAAATTATTAAAAATATTAAATGAATAAACATATTTTAAAAAATCATTATATTAATGTACGATAGATAATCAATAAAATATTTTTTTATATTAAAAAATAGTAAAATTAAACCATATAATTATAAAATATAATATTGAAGGAAAGGTGCCTTTATATTGTTGATCAATGAGAAAGTTTAGAAAATCGTACTTCACTTTAACTATTATTTTTCAAATTTTGATGAATGAGAAAGTTTAAAAAATAGCATTTCACTTTAACTATTTTTTCTTAAATTTCATTAAAATTTAGGTTAAATTAATAAAAACTTGATTAGGTTCAAATTCAATATTTTTCAAATTTCATTAAAATTTGGAGTAAATCAAGAAAAACCCTAAGCCTCGATTCATCTGGAATTCGATTCAGCTATTTGCACAATAAGAGTGCAATGAAATTTGAGAATTTAATGGTGTTACTCATATTATAAACAAAGTCCATGGACTAAATCTCTAAGAGTGATTAACCCCCGAATTGTGCTAAGGGTATTTGAAAAATATGTGTTTCTATTGTTGGAATCATTGATTTACCAATACACCCGATTTATTAATTGTTGAATCGTTTCTTGCCTTTGGATTGTTCATGTTGCTATTTTCTCATGCACTAGGTTTAATTAAATTATGATGAAATGACTTATTTTCATGTTCTCTTTCTACCTTTTGAAAGGTATCTAGCACATCATTTATCCGTTATTTGAAGCTGATTTCATAGGGGAGTTCATATCTAATTTGATATAGTTTTTCGAAGATTCCTGTTTTGTTTTAGATTAAAATGGTATGCTACTTATGATTTTTGACATAATCAATTAGATAAATGTGATTTATGTTAATAAAGAAAAGTGTAGTAAGTACTCGAATTTGTTAATGATCTTTTTATTTTAAGAGCAGAGGAAATTAAGAAAAGTGTAGTAAGTACTGGAATAGTATGGAATAGTATAGTAAGTATTGGAATTTGTTTATGTTCTTATTTCAAAATTGAAATATTTGATTAAAATTTGTGATATTTGGAAATGTTAAAAAAAAACATCCCTTAGGTTTTTTTTGGACAAGCTCATTGGGTTTTAGATGCCTTGGTGATGCTTATAGTACATCAAATTCACAAAATTAGCTAAAGATTACTATTAATCTTATTGTGTTTTTAGCAGTTTTTAAATTCTTCCTATTATTATTATTTTGCAGGGGCCTTTAATGACCACCCATTTTAGTTAATTTTTCTGTGAATAAGTGGTTCACTATTTTCTTCTTTATCTTTCCCTTTGCTTAAGCCCTTTTCCTGATTTTTCTAATTAATCAAGTTCATAAATGCGGCTCTCTTAATGCCACTATCCCAAATAGCCAAATTTTGCACATCTTTTTTAATAAGATAATCAACAATTGAACAATGAACATTATCCAAGTGCCTCATGTACAACCTTGAAGGGTCAATGCTACCTAGGCATGCTTAACTTTTAATGGCCAGATTTTTAGTTAGTTATGGTCCATTTGCTAGTTCAAAGTATGCTCACGAATCAATAGACCTATTTGATTTTCTCCAGAGGTACTGCAGTTGATATTTGACCTATGTGATTTTCTCCAGTGGCACTGTAGTTGATATTTACAGTAGAACAACCCAGACTTTTGGTAGCACTGATGATATCTGTTTTGCCCATTTCAATCTTGCAGTGTGTTATATACATAAATTGTTGAGTTAGGAAAGAACAAAAAAAGATATTAAGTAGTAAAATATAAGAAATAATAAAAATTAAAGTAAATTAATAGTCATAGCCCTTCATAAAACTCACCAAGGTGTGCCCCCTTAGGATTATTTATACAGGGTCCTCCCATTGTAAAAGGCATCTCATTTTTATCAATCATCTTTTATATATCTTTAATTTATTATTTCTTAGATTATTTGGTAAGTCATCGTGAGCTTTTTATGCTCCATAGTGTTTATCTGGAAACAACAAATTGTATTCTAAGAGTTCAGGCTCAAAAATCTTATGCCTTAGTTGTTCAATTTCACAATGTTAACAAGGAATTCCCAACTCTTATTGTAAAGGTCAAAATTGGCAATTACCTAATTGAATTTACTTCTAAGATTGTAAAACCAATTTGCCTCTTACAGAAATCCACAATCCTAAAAATATTTACTTAAAAATTCTAAGATTGTTGATTACCAACAATACAGTTTCCATTCAAAATTATAGATTGAGAAAGTATTGTATGTTACAAGAGTGGATCACCTACTTAAAATTCACAACATAATTTTTTTGGTACTAACTCAGATAACTTAACAAATCACAATTCAAAATTAAGGAAGAAGGGTTAAAGAGTGCATTGATTATTTGCTTTGGAAATTGATGATAAGAGATGCACAGAGTTGTTTTTGCTCAATTGTCGAGTTGTTTTGTATCTCACCCCATGTTTTTGGCTTCTCCAAATGCCTACTCACTATACTTAACAAAGCAGATACTTAACAAAGCAGCTCATGAAGACGACATCAAACTGAACTACTAACTATTGCAAGTTGTTGTGAAGTTACAAGTGCACATTCTAAAAGCTTGATATCTCAAATATTGATTATTTTCTTGATCCAACAACCGTTTCTGAGTTGGGTTTGCCTGATTTTTTGGGGCAAAAAATTCTCGTTGAGTCCAGAAAAATAAGACAAAGCACTGTCGAAAATTACCTACAATGGAGACCCCCGCAGAAGGTTCAAGCTTCTCACCCCTTGGCTTTGTAGAGGAGAATTTGCAGCCATTGCCACATGTCCCTCCCCAACCCATGGAGAGATTGAAAAGCAATGTCATTCCTCTGTTTCTCACCAAGACATACGACATGGTGGAGGATCCTTCGACGGACCCAGTGGTCTCCCAGAGCAGCGCGAGCAACAGTTTAGCATACCCCCTAAACAATCCCCATGAGAGGTATGAAGCCTGAGTTTCTTGGTAAGGTCGTCGACTTTCCTTGCTGCCGAATTTGCTTCTGTTGACTTTCCTTACTGTCGACTTTGCTTCTGCAACCCTGATATGCCTGGGAAAACTGGTGGCATCTTCGATCGTGACAGAGGAGAAAGCAAAAAAGGTGGAATGGTCCACAACAAACGACCAAAGGATACGTGAAATCAAAGGATAGGTGACAGGTGGACAATGAGAGTGTTTTTTTAAACAACAAATGAAAGGATAGGTGACAGGTGGATAAAGAGAGTGGTTTTCTACAAAACCTATCACTAAATATGCCTTCGGCATAATTATTTGTTGGAACCTTAATCTCACATCGTTATTTTCATAATTATCAAGTTTGAAATCTAATTGGATTTGATACGAAGAAAATTTGGCTACTTATGATCCAATACTAAAAAATTTGGAATATACATCTTACAAACATGTTATTTTTTTAAATTTTAGAAAATCAAAATTAATAATCATGACCTTCTTGTTTTGTAGTGGATTATTAGAAGTGGACTTTAGTAATCTAATCTCATGTCAACACTTGTCGAATCTCATGTCAATGCTTGTTATTTTGAAACAAAAATGCATCTTTAGGGTTGGTCATTTTGTAGTTACATAATATACTCATTAAGAGCTCAACATATTCTTAGGAGTTGAACCTAGGCGGGGAGGATAACAATCACTCCACCCAAGCTAAACCCAATTGACATAAAAGAATTCTTAAATATATTCATGTCGCAATTTATTATGAGATTAAAAACAATAAGGAGGATGGTACTGGGTGAAAACGTGGGCCTTGAGCAAACTTGCAGGTTATCCCTTTGCAGCTTGGTGAGTAGACTCTCATATTCTTATCTTGCTAATAGTCCTATGTTAGATTGGATTGCAAAGAACTGGGTTCCTGTCCTCGGATATGCTCCTGAGCTCCTTTGCCTTACGAAAGGTTGGCTAGGATTTATCTATAAATCTCTGGAAGACGCAGATATCTTGATGAAAACCTTATGGGTTAATGGGGGAAGCAACCTTATGTTGAAAAGGTGGAAGGTGGCTTTCGACTCGTGGACGGAACACTTCCAGTTCCGGCACTTGTGGGTCCTATTGTCGAGTTTGCTGCTACATCTATGGAATGAAGGTGCATTGAGGGTGATTGGAAACGCTTTGGGGCACTTCATCACTCTAGATCATTCAACTTTGGAAAATTCTATACGGAAGGTGGGTAAGATTTTAGTTGAAATCGATTTGCATGGTGGTCTTCCGAAGGCTATCGATATTGAATGGAGTGGACGTTTTTTAAACCAGGGGCTGGACTATGTGGGTATCCCATTTCGGTGTAGCTGGTGTAGAGGTACCAAACATCTTCGTCGGGACTGCAGTGGAAAGTCAGTCGAAGAGAAGTCTGAAGAAGTTCTAATTCAGGAGGACCCACCTGACTATATTTTTAACGAGGATTCCTTAGGATGCGACCCTATTTACTATGGACCTGAGCCAGTTTCACAGTCTGAAGGGTCGACTACTCTCACAGGTAAATTAAAAAACTTTTGTCCAATTTTTTTTATGTCACTTTCACTTTGGGAAAGAGATGCATTGGAAAAGTCAGGTTGGCTCCAATATCCTACTACTTTTGATAAAGGTCGGGTCATTAAGGGCCTTGATGAAACTCCTCTTGCAGTGGGGACCAATGTTTTACCTGTTATCGGGGTTACTTCTCCCTTGAGGTCAGGGCTTTGTATGTCTGATACACAGAGTTTACCTTCTTCTACCCTTGCAACCCCTACTCGGCATTCCCAACCTATACCTAGTCAACCTGATCCTTGCTCCTTTCTGCCACCTTCCCTTCCTCCTCTAACAGACTCTGGGGTTGAACTGGGATTCAGAGAGTTTGAGGAAGGTGATTTATCACTCATTGTTGTATTGGACTCTCTGATTTCTTTTATTAGGGATAATAATACTTCGATCAAGTTGCCCACCTATTTGGGGAAGGCCATTCATAAATCTGCGGGAAACATGGAGGCTTCCACATCAAAGGAACAGCCAGGGGAGTCAGGGAAAGAATTTTCTTGGTTCTGGGGCATTGGTATTGAACTTTCACCCATAAAGACTCGTAGCACATGAAAAAAGTTGGCACAAAACTTGTCACAAACCGATGTTTTGGTTCCTCCCTCCACTGATAGTGGGGCTCTTAGAGCATTGAAAGCCCTGGCGAGGACTAAATAATGTTATTAATGTCCTTAAACATCAGAGGGGTTGGAGGCACCCTAAAAAATGCCTTAGTCCGGAGACTCTTGGAGAATACTCATCCTGAAATTATATTTCTAAAAGAAACCTTGGTAACTGCTCAAAAAGCTAGGGATTTCATGAACCATTTGCGACCTTCCTGGGTTTCATGTGCAGTTAACTGTGTGGGCAGTTCCGGGGGATTGTTAGTCTCTTAGGACCCGAATATTTTTGAATTGGTTCCTTTTCTCATAGTTGCTAGTATTTTGTTAACAGGCAAGTGTACATTAAATGACAAGGATTTAGCATTACTTAATATGTATGGACCGTGGTCTGATCGTATTCAATTCTAGAAAACAATTGAAGACAGTGGCATCTTATCTATCAAGAATTTAATCATTGTCGGGGACCTAAACATTGTTTTATCCTTGGATGAGGTTTGGGGAGGATTGTCCAGGTCAGGGATTACAGAGTTTTACTACAAAGATCTTTTCACATCCAACAATCTGATTGATATCAAACCGACAAAGTTGATACCCACCTGGAGGAATGTGCGTTGTGGTCAAAATGTGATTGCAAGGAGGCTAGATAGAATTTTAGCTTCCAAAGATTTATTATCTAATGTTGGTCATTTTAGATCCTGGGTCAAGCTTCCTTTTATATCTGATCATGCACCAGTATTTCTTCAAATCGATCTACCACCGCTCTATAAAGCCTATCCTTTTAAACTAAATGCTCAGCGGTTGAAAGATCGGGATTTTGTGGACTTAGTCTTCAAAATTTGGAAAGACTCGATTTTCCTATCTAAAGTTGGCAAACAACACAAGATCGTTTGGAAATTAAAAATACTAAAGTCACAAACTAAGCTTCTGTTTAAAGAGAAACTAGCCAGGAATAAAGAGAAGTTGGTGAGTCTTGAATCAGACATTAAAGACTTGACTGTCCTCTTGGCAAACGATCCTACTAATATTGAAGCAAAATTATCTCTCTAACAGATGGAATCAGAAAGAAACAACATTTTAAAAGGGATTGAAGAACAGTGGAGGTTGCACAACAGAGCTATTTGGTTGGCTAGCGGGGATAGTAATACAAAGTTTTTTCACAAGTGTGCTACTCACAACAGAGCCCGAAAACATATATGGGAGATTATGGATACTACTGGAACAAAGATTACAAATCAAGGTGTTATTAAGGAAGCAACGACTCAACATTTCAAAAAATTATATAAAGATCAGCACTCAACGAACACCATTGAACAATTAAAAATTATTGAACATTTCCCTCGGATTGTACATGAAGATGAGTCCTGCATCTTGTACAATCTTGTTGCTTTGGAGGAGTTGAAAGTTGTCTTATTCCTTTTCAAGAAGGATAAGGGTCTAGGGTCGGATGGTTGGACAGTTGAATTTTTCACTTTCTTCTTTGACTTAGTCGGGGCAGATCTTCTAGAGATGGTGGAAGAATCAAGAAAGTCAGGAACTATCATTGGAGGCTTAAATTCAACCTTTCTAACATTGATTCTGAAGTCAAACAAGCCGATCACCTTTGAGGATTTTCACCCGATTTCATTGTGCAATCTATGCTATAAGGTGATTTGAAAAATCATAGCTAACTGGATTAAACCTTTTCTATCCAGAACTCTCTCTGAAGAACAGTTGGGGTTGTTAAAAGGAAGGAGGATTCAAGACGTGAAAGCCTCCATAGCATCAAAAAGAAAAAATTAAAATCGCTTGTCCTAAAACTGGATTTAAGGAAAGCGTATGAATCTATTGATTGGGTGCTTTTAAGATTGATACTTCTTAAAGGGGGTTTTGGAATACAGTTGACAAACTGGATCATGTTGTACGTCACTTCATCTTCCTTTGTTGTATTACTAAATGGTGAGGCCATGAAGTTTTTCAGAAGCGGTAGAGGATTATGCCAAGGTTGCCCATTATCACCACTACTTTTGATTCTGGTGATGGAGGGCCTCAGTTTATTACTAAAATCTAGTATCGATGAAGGCAAGCTATCGGGTATAAAAGTTTCCAGATTATTAAAAATTCTTCATCTATTATCTGTGGATGATGTTCTCATTATGTCAAAGGCATGTTTAATTGAGTGGAAAGAAATTATCAGTATCATCAATTTATTTTGTAAAGCTTTTGGATTGGCAGTTAATCACTCCAAGACTATTGTACACTTTAAAGGGCTCACAGAGTGTGAATTAGCCCCTTTCAAAACAATCCTTCCTTTTACCTTCAGTGATCTGTTGATTGGTTTCAATTATTCGGCTATTGTCTAAAGACATGGACGCATAAGGCAGATGACTAGGATTGGCTTGTGGCCAAAATTACCAAGAAAATTAGTTTATGGTGCAACAAATGGTTCTCGATAGGGGGAAGATATATTATAATAAAAACAATGTTGGAGGGCCAACCTGTTTATTGGATGTCAATGGAAGTTATTCCTCGACCTGTCATAAACAAGTTCAGAAAGTTGATGTTTCACTTTCTTTGGAGCAGTCAAAATGAATCGAAGCAATATCATCTTTGCAGATGGGAGACATTATCCAAACCAAATAAAAATGGAGGTTGGGGACTTTGCAACCTCGCACATTTCAATTTGGCACCGACTACAAATACCCTTTGGAGGGTTATAACATAGAGTGGTATATGGCACAAAGTTGTAATGGATAAATACTTTTCAAACATCACTGTTATAAACTGGTTCAGACTTGCATCACAAAAGATTTGCTTGGCTTCCAAGATTTGGACGAGTCTGACCCGTTATGTTCATGTAATTACAGATTGGCTTGCTTGGCGCCTAGGATCAAGATACCTCATCTCCATTGGCAGAGACCACATATTGGGCATTGGTGAAAATTCAATCCTTAGCGCAGAGACTCTATCCTATTTAAATCGAAATAAAATTTCAGTGCTATCACAAGCCACTGATGGTCGCGATCCAATTACTCAATCAGAGTTATGGATGAGCAGTGAAAAATTGGAAATCTCCGGGGAACAAGCTCTAGAGTGGGAAATTTATATAAAAGAACTAAAAATGGTCGGGATTACACTTGATAACAATAAGGACACTTTACTTTGGACAGGAGGTGATTCTTTTAGGAATATATATGTTAAAAACATTTATACAACCATTATCTCCACACAATAGCTCCCGATTTGGTGTGGCTAGAAAGTTAGCATATGGAAGTGGAAGTTACAGTTGAAGATAAAAATCTTTGTATGGTTGGTCGTTGATAACCGGATCCTTACCTGGGAAGTTTAAAAAAAAAAGGTTGGGAGGGCCCCAATGTCTGCATACTATGTAAACATAATACTGAAGACATTGATCATCTCTTTGTACATTGCTCCTTTACAAAAACTGTTTGGTCCAGGATCTCCTATAGGCTACATTTTAAAAATACTTGGGCTGGGAATACGCTTATAGAATGACTTGATTCCTGGACAAAAAATAATGCAGTTTCAAATAGTTTGGCAACTATTACATGCTGGAATATATGGATTGAAAGAAACAAATCAATCTTTAAGGAGATACTATGTCAATCTTTAAGGATTGACATAGTATCTCTTGCTTATATGAAGCGATTATCGTCATTATGTTTTGTCTTATCCTCAGAGTTGAGGTTTCTTTGGCTTCACCTTGATGTAATATCTTGGGTGAGGACAGTTTTTTTTTTTGGACCTTTGTAGTGGACTGTCATGATGACTATATGTATCATTTTGTATCTTTTAGCTTTCGCTATGAAAAGAATCCTATGAAGATGTAAAAAAAAATTATTATCTAATATAATTTTTGGTTTTCTTTTGGAAAAAATACAATAAGGAGGATAATTTTCAATTTAGAGGGTTGTAGATGTTTGATTTGGTTTATTATTGCACATGACAAGTAGTCAACATCAAGATCCATGTTTGTCTTTTAAATTAAGTGTATTTGGTTTATTTGTGCAATTCTTTTTTCCCGAAATATTTGGTTTATTTGTGCAATTTGACAAGTAGTCAAACATCAAGATACATGTTGTGGTATCAAATTAGGTGTAATGTCTTATCACATAAAAAAATAATACTATGTACCATAAAAATAGATTGTAGGGTATTTTTGAATGAAAGGAAACATGTTAAATTAATTTTTAAATACTAAAGTAGTAAGGTTGTTTTACAATTTCATTTAAACTTTAAGTTTAAAGGATTATTTTTCAAACAAGGACCGGGAGTAGAATAGTCCTTGTTTTTAAGGAGAAGAAAACAAATAAACATAAAACAACAAAAATGAAGACATAAAGCATTAAGAACAAGATACAAAACTTTGAAATATCAAATCGGTATCGTTATATATCTTAAAACATTAATTTATAAATATAAAAATCAAATCACACAAATTCAAGCTACATTCAAGATTCAACCATATTTATCATTATCATGTGATGTGGGGTAGAAAATTATAGCTAAAAGTAATATTGCACTATAATCTTGACGTTGTTCATTCATTAAGAAATATACTAGAATGGTTGATGGTCATACTAATGGGGAACCCTTGGTTACTACATAGAGACGCTTAGGCCCACCATTAATAATGTTGTTGTAATTGCAAGATATATTGAGCTTGAATGAATCATTATGTATGTATGCTCACATTCAAGTAAACACTTTGCATCCAACCGAAAGAGATGAATGTGACTTATTGATGTTATGGGGGCAAGCATTGTAGCTATTATCCTATTAGTATCCTATTGTAGCGAATTTCTTAAATAAATAATATTGTGGGTGCGGGATTAAAAAAAACTCCAAATGGAACATCTCAATATGATGAAAACCAATGAATTTGGCATGCCATTTAAAACTCCTCAATATCCAAATTGGTCTCCATTGTTTAACAAAAGTTAAAGTTAAGTAATAAGTGGAGAGTAATTATACGCCACCTATCGGTGTAAGTATATCATTGAATCTCCAAAACCTATGCATGCTCTGATATAATTTTTTTGAATTATTAGGGGAATGCACATACATGCAAGTATATCCTACTCATGCTTTAATGATAGTTTATTTGGAAGAAGAAGGCATGTACTTGAGTTGATGATCATTACAAGCACAATGAAACAAGATGAATGAATCTTGGATTAAGCCTAAAATGTGTCACTGCATCAATCACCGTCTACATTTGATGTTTCTGCAACTTCTTTCTATTGTTATTCATAATCTATTTTTTTCTAAGCAAGATATCAAAGACTATCTAGTGTAATAAAATTCAAGACCGGATGAAAATATGGTCAACAAAAAGAGCTCGACCTAAATTTTAAATAGCTACCATGGATCTAGCATAACACATAATAAGCCATTTCAAGCATATCATCCTTGCATAATGCAAGTTATATCTTGCATCAATGCCTCTGCTACCAAATGAAAATGAAAACTCTCTCCACACTTGTAACACTACTCCACACACACTACAAGAAGGGTGTGCATAACTTCAACAATAAGAAGGAAGTCAACAATAAGTCATGTGTTTACTCTTGGTTAAGGGGTAATTTCATGGCAGAGTAAGTTACAACCTACAATTGCCTTATCCTCCACTGAAGCATAATACAAGGTAGTCATCAGTGAAAGTTGTGAGGCAATATGGTTACAAAGGATATTGGTTGATCTTCGACTTGACCAAACAACATCGACCTCAGTTTTCTGCGATAATCAAAGTATTCTCAAGATGGTGAAGAACCCAATCTATCATGCTAGAGCTAAGCATATTGAAGTTCATCACCACTACATCATGAAATTGGTTGATAATGAAGGCATTTGTCTTTATTATTGTACTACAATAGAGCAAACTACCGACATAATGACACAACCACTTGGTAATGATAAGTATGTCAAATTTAGAGATAAACTTGGAATTGTATCTGGTTTAGTCATTAAGGGGGGTGTAAGGGTCTCCCACGGCACCCACTGAGCGCACATGCTCCTTAGGCAGATTCAACGATGGGCGAATGAAGAGCACAAGGAAAGAAATGAACAGTTGGGAGAATGAATATGTTTCGGTGTGGGTAGGAGCACCTCGGGCTCATGATGGTGACATGCGGCACCAAGAGGGCACACACTTTACTTGCCTTAGAATGATTAACAAATATTTGGGTTGTGCTTGGACAAGGGCAATGTAACTTGGGAGCATACCCAAGAAGTGCACTAGTCTCCCCTCAACAACATGGGCGTGCTGGAGAGGTTTGACGACCCCATTGACACACTCACGAGGAGTCACGAAAATCAACATGAAGAGCACATAAGGCAAAGGGTGGGCACCCAAGGATGGGGCACGTCGGACCAAGAGACAAACTGTTGATGGGCGCACAAGCTTTATATGGGTGCATCAAGTCCACCGAAGAGTGCGACAAGTTGGTTGACTGTGGGTTCACGAAGGGGCGTGACACCCCCAAGAGATGCATCGTTTCGCACAAGTGACCCTTGGAGCTCCTATAAGAGCAAGGGTGCACAACCAAGAGGAGTCATAGAGTATTTTTGGCCATGGATTTGGAGAGCAAGTATGACGCAAGTCTACGATAATGAACTGAGGTAGAGTTGCCAAGATGGAAGACAAGTATCCAAGAGGTGGACATTTTGGAGGTTTTGGGGAAGTCTGAAAACATAGGTCTATGGAGGCATGTGTGTTACACAACTGAAATTTATGTTAGCTTGGTGAATTTTTGTAGAAACAAAATGACAACAAGTTTACGGTTGTCGACACGTCTAAGGTGCACTGCAGGGAGTTGTGAAGATGGTTGCGATAGAGAGTCTTATGGTGACAAATTTGTTTTTGAGTGTCTTGGTGAGGTGAGGTGAGTTGTTTGACTCTACCCTATTGTAAACTAAGCGGATAATGCTCATTGTAATTGTTTCACAATAAAAAAGACTTAGTCGGGTGTTAGGCATGGTTTATGCCGCCCAAACTGTTTTTTGTGTTTGTCTTCATTTTTGTTCCACAATTGTTCTCTTGTTCATAGATGCATGCTTAAATAAGACTAAGTGTTAAACTGTGTTAACAACTGTCTAAGTAAGCAAGAGTTGCACTAAAGTCGGAGTGTGACTCGCCAATAGCCTAGAACAAAGTATAGGTATGCTCTAGGTGAAGAGGTGTCGTCTGGACGAAGTATTATTGGTGTGCCAAACAACAAATTGAGAATCGTTGCGGTGCCGCATGCCCTCAAGAGACAAACGATCGTAAGATCTATTCAGGCATCATGTGGAGTCATGACAGGTGGTATCATAATGAACTTGACTCTTCACCACTACTACAATTGGAACATTTGTAGGGAAGAGGGCACATTTGTTTGGTGAAACAATCTAGGCACATGCTTGGTGAGGGTTCGATGGACATACCCATCATAGAGACTTTCTAAGCATAGACTTGGTGGGTTGTGACAGGGCCTAATCGTGAATGAGGTCAGAACTTACGAGCAGAACTAAACGCACTCCTTAAGTAGGCCAAACATAGAGTTCGATGGAACCTCAAGTATGTCATGCCAATGAGGATCAAGATAAAGGAACCTCAACCATATGATGGAACTCACAATGCTAAGTTGTTGGGAAACTTTTATTGGGACATTGAGCAGTACTTGGAGCAATTGAACAAAAGTTCAGACAAAGGTAAGGTGAACGTTGCAGTGATGTTCTTGACATGAACCACTAAGCTTTGGTGGAGGAACTGAGTGAAAGACTTGTTAGCTGGGAGAACCATTGAGATGATCGAAAACTAGAAAAAGATGAAGGTAGCCTTGAAGGCATAGTTTGGTCCAGGGAACCAAGCATGAAACGTAAGGAATTTGTTGTTGGCTCTCTAACACACTGGTAAGATCCAAGCCTACATCAAGGAGTTCACAGGGCTCATCTTGGAGATCAAAGATAAGTTGGAAGAAGACATACTTTTCCACTTCATGAATGGTTTACAACTATGGGTGCAGAGTTAGCTGTGATAGCAGAACGTGCAGACTGTTGCAACAACGATCGCCGCAACGAAAAACCTGTTGGACTTCTGGGGTGAACTGAAGACAGGTCCTAAGAATAGTGAGGATGCCCAAGGTGAGAAGCAACAACGAAGGGAAGGGGAAAAATAAGGACAAGGGAAATATGAAGTCATCCAAGGGCAACAAAGACAATGCCAATAAAACAGACGCAACGAAAGAGAAGAAGCCAATTTTGTGTTGGATTTGTGCCAATGAGCACTATGTGAAGAATTGTCCCTTGAAACATAAGTTAAATGCTTTGGAGAAGGAATACAACCCATCTGTTGGAGTCTTGCAAGTCTTGAACGCTGTCATGGAGGGTGAATCCACGAAAAGCCAAGAGCAAGACAAGATGAAACTTTTTTATGTGCAGGCCGAACTCAATGGGAAGTCATTGTTAGCCATGGTGGATAGTGGGGTGACTCATAACTTCTTGAGGGAAGACATTGTACGAAAGCTTGGGTTGCATCCTAAACCGATGTAGACAACCTTCAAGACAGTCAACATAGGCATGGAGAGAGTCGTTGGTGTCGCTAAGGACATCTCGTTGAATCTTGTTGGCTAGTGCAGAAAGACAAGTTTCATCATTGTTCCCATGAACTATTTTGAAATTGTGTTAGGACAAGAGTTCATGAAGAAGGAAAAGGCAAGACCAATTCCTCACATGAAAATATTGGCCATTTTCTTAGGATAAACTCCATGTTTGATTCCAACCACGAGGAGGAAGGAAGGAATCACAAAAATCTCTTCCTTACAGATGGTTGTTTCAGACAACCAAAGCAAGCAACCTTATGGAAATGAACTTGCCAAAAAGTGTCTTCTTGTTGTTTCCCAATCAATTCCAGTGTCATCATATATATTGTAAGTTAATAGAAGGGGAGATGTCTAATGCATTCTTACCTTCTCTTTTATGCTTTCTTACAGGTCCACAGTATCTCTAACATGAGAAGCATACAAACATAAAAAAAAGTTTTCCTCATATGCGTCTTTTCTTAAAACTCAAGCTTGTTTAATAAAACAATAATTAAAGCCGAAGGCGTTGAAAAATTGTGGAAGTGTAGATTAGATATTTAGATTAAACAGTTTTTACAGCTGAGCTAATATAATTAATTTAGCCGCTTTCATTAGAGATTTATCAAGCTTTTTCAAAATTGTATATTTCCTATCAAGAGCAAATGAAAACCGGCCATCTGTCTATCGGAATTGACAAATCTCCCGCCTCCAGCCTCCACGTGTCTTCTCCCTCGCAGACTCCAAATTATTACTGCTCATTAGGCGGCGGCAGCTTCCAGGTTCTTCACTGTAAACTCGCATTGGCTACCACAACTTGGAAAAAGCCATGCACATTTTAGATAACAATTTTGCTATATAAGACCTAAAAAAATTTAATACATGTTTTAAATAAAAATATTTGTATTTATATTTAAAACAAAGATATTTATATTTTAAAAAAAAAACTAATAAAAAGTTTAATACAAAAATTTATATATTCTCAAATCAAATATATAAAAACCCACATTGAAGATCTAATTCAGTCATAAATATTTAGGCAATAGATCAAATATACCCATCACTAACTATCCACAGTATCGATTGAATTACACATATACTCAGCTCACAATCTTCAGGAACTATTGACTTACTAATTAATTAATAGTTTTTTCAATTCCACTTCGTTGTGAATGTGGTGGTCTATTTTTATAAGTATTTTATCTGTCTTCGTTAAACACACATGTTTTGGTTTCTATTTGGGTAGTCAAACTAATGGGTGTTCAACAATGAGAATATTGGAAATTTTGATGAATGAATTCAATGAACCTTAGTTTATCGAATTGAAGGACTAAGTAGTTCGGGAGGAAAGGGTATGATAGTTACTTTTTTTTGTGCAACGGGATTATTAATTACTCGTTGGCTTTATTTGAGACATTTACTGTTGAGTAATTTGTATGAATCATTCATGTTCTTTTCCTGGAGTTCATTCG
>CBVK0101228170.1:0-17517 GCA_900067695.1 Picea abies
AGGTTCACTGATTGTCTTAATTATATATATATATATATATATATATATATATATATATATATATATATATATATATATATATATATATATTAATTCCAATGAAACAAAATAAAATTTATTTTGATGATTTTTTTTTGTTTGTTAATTTGTGCGGAACCTGTTGGCTACGTGATTGGCCTGAGCCAGACCAACCCTTAACATGGTTGGATTTTTTGTCCCCGCAGGTTTCGAACCGGTGACTTTAACATCACGAAGTGGCTTAACAACACACTCCGTTACCGACTGTCCTACACCTCAGGGACAAATTTATTTTGACGATTATTTTTAGCAATTAAGTTTAATAAAGTAAAATAAAACTTTTAGATGATATAAAATGTTGAATAATTTTCACAATTTTGAAGAGTGAAATGTTGATCCTCATTTTTAGAGGCTTATCTTTATGACTTTATATACACACTGATTTTTTTTATGATTAACTTTCAAATGATAAGCAAAAATATTTATATTTCATTAAAAAGGAAAAACTAATGAAAAGTTTATATATTATATTTGAAAACGTTTATATAAAAAGAGAAATCAGATTTTTCTGGTCAAAAAATTAAGTGAATATTTATTAATTTTCGGGGTATATATATTAACACTTTCCTCGTCATTTTATTTATTTATTATTTTGCAAATCTTTCTCTTATTTTTTTTTTTAAACTATAGTCTTTTTCCTTTTGGATTTGTTGTTTATTATTTTTCCAATCTTCTTCTATTTTTTTTTTAACTTTAAAATTATAATCATCTTTTTTCTTCTAAGGAGTTTGCAAAGCTTGTGAAATTAGTGTAAATAAGATATATGATGTTTTCTTGTGATTGATTCAACTTAGAGCATATAAATTTTTCCATTCATTGAGAACTTTTTTTTTTTGGTAATTCTTGCAAATGTGTTATCAAACTATGTTTGAAAAAAAGAAAGCAAGAAGATCCTCACACACCAATCTTGAACAATTGAATTAGAAAAATGTATTTATTGAGTGCATACCACATCCTTGTCAAATTATTAGAAAAAAACTCATTTTACCCTTTTTGTGATAAAGTTTTCAATGTTTCTTCTAACTTAAAGTTGGTTAAGTTTATTGTATCATATGATGTAGAAAATTTTCTAATTTTTCCAAACATATCCAGTGTCAAAATAGATAAATTGTGTTGGACAAATATTTTAGTAGTTTTTGGCTTCTAATTGAAAGTTGGTTGAGTTTCTTGAGCCATATGGTGTGAAAATTCTCTAATTTCCCACACATATCCAAAGAGATAAATTGTGTTACTCAAACATTTTAGAAGTTCATAAATTTAGAGAGCACTCTTTCCTATGAAATTATTAAGTATCTTCTTCATTGTTTGGACATATTAAGCAGTCAAAAGATGGAAGCTATTGGACTTAGATGGAAGCACCAATCTCATATGGACAATTGGGAAAGTATGTTGGATTACGGGATATAGAGGCTTTTTCTAGCCAAGGCAGGTAAACACCATTTACATTTTTGCCTTGGTATCACATTCATTATCCAATCAAAGAAGATCCAAGATAAGGATACATTCACTTATAATCCATTGAGTCTTCTTCCAAACCCTAACCCTAAAGACCCTAAAGATGACACTACACCTTAAGCTAGAACAACAAGGCCTATGGAGCAAAGTTTGTCCTCTATCCTTTCCTAATTATAAGGCATTATACAATGATATACTTCATGCCTTAAATTGATAAAAATAATCATTGTAAAGTATTCATCTTATACAATGATCTATTTAGTGCCTTAAATTGATACAAATAATCATTGTAAAATATTCATCTTTGCTAAATATGTGATCATGGGTTTTTTTAGGGTATATAAATGGATTAGTTTAATTTTTATTATACTAATATGTTGCATATTGAATGCTAATGGCTTCCCTCAAATTTATTTGTTTTTTGCTTCATGTTACTTGAGTTTTCTTGAGGTTTTGGCTTGGTTAGTGCACTGCCTTTAAGGCTTTGATTTAATTTTCAAAGTCACAAGTTCAATTTTTGGGGGAGGTTGGCCTGACTATGTCGTTGTTTCAAGATGTGTGTGTACTGGTTGTTGTGCGACACTTGGAGGTTCTAGGCCCAAGTACTATAAGGCTAGGTGGACACTTCACTTTATTAGAGTGAGGTATTGGCTTAGTTGGTTAATGCATCGCCTTTAAGGCTTTGCTTTACCTTTCAAAGTCACAAGTTCAATTCTTACAAAAAGGAGAGTCTAAAACTACTTTCTTTAAAGCATATTTTCACCATCAAGTTTGAGAAGGGGTTGACCACTACACAAAAAAATTATCAAACTTGGGAAAAAGTACACAAATTAGAACAAAAAAAGATGTCATATTTTTTCATTGTCTAGTATAAATGAATTAGAACAAACAAAGATGTCATGGAGTTCAATTAAATTAAATTGGAATAGAGCTCCTAAATTCCCTAGCAAGGCACTCGAACATAGCATCAAGCATCAAATTGTGAAGGATTTGCTTTTGGACAAACTTTTATTGACTTGATCTTATGATAAATACATAATAACACAGTGCGCTATGAAAAAGACGAGATTCTTTTATAGATGATGGAACATATAGATCAGTGTAGGATGGTAAAGCCTAGCATAATTTTTTTTAGTAAATGAGTTTTTGTTCTAACACAATAGATTTTATTCAAAAATCATTCTCCTTCAACCTTAAGAGAGGTTATTAACAAAATGCGCCCAAGACAATTTTAAAATTTATTTTATTTAATTATGTGTGCAAAAAGGTTCTTCATTTAACTTATCTTAAGTAGAGATGGGTGACAAAAACATGAGCACAAAAGAGCTTGTAATATACATATATTTTATTTTTATTTTTTTTACTAACTTCATTTTATTTCAAAATTTCTTTCTTCCCCAATTAAATTTTAATTTAAGAGGTAATTTTATTTTTCCATAATTTTTGATCTCCCAATAAATTTAGTTTAATTTAGGTGGAATCTCCTTTTCTTACATTAACATTTTCCATGTGATGGATGCTTGACTTGTGGAGCACAATTTTAATATAAAATAAATCACACTCTAGGTCATGTCAATTATGTATAACAATTGTGTAGGTTAGAGAGAGCTTAAATATCAAATGAAATCATCTTACAAAATGAGAATTATGGATAAAACTTGTGAGTTAGAGAGAGTATAAAATTAATGTATATTTTAATGTTGTAGGTTAGAGAGGGTCTAAAATGTGTATCTTAAAATATATAATAATTGAAAATATTTATTGTCAATGTATTATAATTTTTAAATGTTTTGTTTGTATGATTGAAAAAATTGAAATTAAAATTTTCATTTATTTAGAAAAATATATTTTGTGATGAGTTTTCAAACCTTTTTACTCCATAAGTTTATATATATATATATATAAGATGGGCATGCAACTAGGCTATCTACATTTGGAGTTAGAGGATCATTGAAAATATTTTGAAAAGTGTGATGAAGATTAAACTTGTGAAATATTCATTTTCCATCCCAAAACAAAATCATGTAATCTTTAAACAACATAACCACCTCAATTCACTACGGCGTTCCCTTTCCCCTGCTTCAGGGATATGGTAGTTTAATAATTAAAAAAAACCTTAAAAATCATATATATTGTAAGTTAATAAGTTAATAGAAGGAAAGATGTCTAATACATTCTTACCTTCTCGGTATCTCTAACATGAAACACATACAAACATCAAGAAATGTTTTTCTTTATATGTTATTATTATTATTATTTTTTAACTCAAACTTGTTTAATAAAAACAATAATTAAGCAAACCTGTTTAATAGTTAAAAAAAACTAGAAAGGTTTTCCTTTGCATGTTGTATTTTTCAAAAAATTAAAGTTATATATATATATAAAACATTTTTATTGCAAGTTGTATTTTCTGAAAAAAATAAAATAAATTTGTTATAAATATATTTATTTGTAAAACATTTTTATTTGACTTTCCTCCTTTCACTTTCTCCATTCCTTCAATTCAACTTTTCAGTCTAAGTCGGTATGCTTTCACTTTCTCCTTTCCTTCAATTCAACTCTTCACTCTAGGTGAGTATGCTTTCACATGTATTTTTTTAACATTTGTAACAAGATTTTTAATTATTTAAATGATAAAAGTATTAGTTATATTCATTTTAAGTTAAGGAGAAGGATTGAATTGATTTGACTATTTTTTTTTTTTTTAATGTTTTGAGTTATATAAAGATGTAGAAAGGTATTTATGTTGTATAAACAATTACAAGACTTTTAGATTTTAAGTGTATTGACATAGTAATAGGTGTTTTGTTTGGAAGGCATGTGAAAGGGGTATTGAGTATCATGAATGAGTGTTTTCATTTTTTTTTGTGTGAAGAAAGGGGAAGATTGAACAACAAACACATTCACACAATATTGAGATAAGAATCATAATATTTTCATTCACTATGAATTTTTTTTATTTTTTTTTATGATGTGCAAATTTGAAATCTCATTCTTGTGTTTCATTTTTTTGGAATTTAGAAACCCTTTTTAAATGTGACACATTTTTCCTTATATGATTCATTATCTCCCTTGAAAGAGCTATGCTCTATGATGAACACATCATCTTTTAATGAAATCACACGTCCTCTTTAGGATAATAGGATTTTCTTTGAAAGAGGCAAATGCCTTAATTTGACTACGACTTCTCTCAAAAAAGTTGTGAACCACAAATTGTGGTTTGATTACAAACTTCCTCTAAGACATTGCAAAAAATAAACATAAAATATTAAATTAACATGTTATTTGCTAAATCAAACCTTAGTAAAAACAATAACAACATTCTATATATATATATATCCCTCATGGAAGTTGTGAAATTGTGAACCACACTTTGTGGTTTGATTACAACCTCCCTCTAGGGTATTGCAAAGAGCAAACTTAGAATGCTAAATTAACATGTTATTCGCGGAATCAGACCTTAGTGAGAGCAATAACAACCTTTTATGTTTACTTATATTTAAAAATATATATACATATAAATTAAAATGTATAAGGTAAAAATTGTTTATTTGATGAATTTGTAGGGTTCCATCACACTAAATTGTTGTTATCTCAATTTCCGTAATTTCTTGAATTTGTCTAGAAAGTTGTTGCATTGTGTCAAAAGTTCATTGTTCAACATGAAGCTTTCATTATCAAATCATGGTAGATAGTCACATGCAACACTGAACAATATTTCACTTCTTTATATATAAAGAAAATTCCGCACTAAAAAAAATTCAGATTTAGGAACATTTATATTAAAATATGTCTGTGTAATGTGTTGATGGGAAATTAGGGTTTTGGAACTCACACACATCAAATCAAACCTGGTACACACATATATAAACAACAATTAATAAAAATAAAAAATATAAAGTCAGGGAATCTTTTGGGGAAAGTAAAGGACAATTTTGCAAGTGGGGCAATGAAAGGTGCCATTCTTTGCATCGTGGGATGACTTTTATCGTGATGCGACAAGTGGCCAGCAAATCCCCGTTTAGCGTCTAAAGGATGGGCACCAGATTTTATAAATACGAGCGTGAGATAAAGTAGCTATTCATTCTACACACCTGTGAGGTTGTGATCGATGCAAGAAATGCTCTCTTCATTTGTTTCTTGATCTGTCTCTGTAAGTGCTACTGGAGGAGAAAGAGGAAGAGGAAGCGAAGGTGTTCTTGACGTCTGGACCACGTGGTTTACTTTAAGATTTGCAGTAATAACCCATCAACTACCGCGGTCCAGTCGTCAAGAACACCTTTGCTTTCATTTACATGCCTTTCTGACAAACTTCAGCTGAAAGAAATTACAGGAGGTGAAACTTGACTCCTCAGATTGGAGCTTCCGTCCATCTGGGTATTTTCTTAACTAGATATGCCTCCTCCTATCCCTTTATTTGTCTCTTAGCATGATCTTCGAAGTCCGTAAGAGAAGCCGCACTATGAGCCCACCGGGATTGAAATCTGGAGTAAATCCCTTGCTAGGGTTGCAAAATAATCGACTTCGTGGTGGAAGCCGCACTATGAGCCCACCGGGATTGAAATCCGGAGAAAGCCCTTTTCTAGGGTTTCAAAATAAACGACTTCGTGGTGGATGCCTTAATGGTGAGATTATATATTTTTAATCTTTAATTTTTTTCTGATGTTTTATTCATTTTCAGTATTAATTTTTAATAGAGAATACATTCCAAGTTAGCATAGATTTATTTTATTTTAATAAACGTAATATGGATTTCAGTCTTGAGAGTCAAAACATATCAGGTTGGCAAGAGTTTTTCTTACTTTAATAAGTTTATGAAGCTTAATTTGGATTTATGTTTTAACTGGGATATTTTCATCCCCTTCTTTGTTCTTGCATATGTTTAATAGATCTAAAGTTTATACTTTCAAGCGGAAGTTAAATAGATTTAAAGTCTATAGATCTAAAGTTTAAAGATTCAAGCCAAAGTTAATGCTGAAGTTAAATAGATTTGAAGTCTATAGATCTAAAGTTTATAGATTCAAGCCAAAGTTAATGCGGAAGTTAAATAGATTTAAAGTCTATAGATCTAAAGTTTATAGATTCAAGCCAAAGTTAATAGATCTTCTATGTGCTTGATAAATAAATTCATGGAAATGGAAATATGTTAATAAATTCAAGGATTATTTTGCCTAAGGGTAAAATAAATAAATTTATCGAAATGGAAATATGTGAATAGATTGAAGAATTAGAGTTGTTTTATTTTGGAGTTATGGGAAAAAAAGTCCAAAAAATTGCAAGTAATCATTATAAATTCTTTTAAGATTAAAAAGAATTTAAGCTAAAAAATGGAGATATCCTATTTTATATAATTCATACAAAGTGAATCTACTGTAAGGATCCCCGTAAAAGAATGGAGCATGCTATCTTATCCTGGGGAAGATATTAGCTACATTTTTTTTATCTTTATCTTAATTTTGAAGAGTTCAACTTAGAATTTATTAAATATTTAGATGAGTAAAAAAGTTTCATTTTAACTTAAAATTTGTTAAACATTTAACTTCTTAATTTATTCTTAATTTATTGATTAATAAAAAGATTTATTTTAATTTTGAATTTATTAAATATGAAAAAATTATACATTGTATTAATCAAATCATTAAAAGTAGAAAATAATTCCGGCTACTTATAATCTATTTATAAATTTTAATTTAAAATGGGATTATATTAACTAATTAATTAATCAAATTATTATTATTTAATTTCATGTTAATTTATTTCTTAATCATTTCTAATATTGTTTTTCAACATTAGATTAACTTAATTGTTTTTCCTAACTCAGATTGTAAAGTAGTGTATCTAGTTTCCTTTCTTGATATTCATTTTAGAATCAAAGAGATTAATTCTTTTTACATAACTGACTGACAAAAATACAAAAAATTACAAACTTTTCACTTCCTATACATTGAGAATTTCTACTGAATATATACTACATCATCTTAAAAAAACAAATTTTCAAGATTCTAACAGATTGATATTCTAAGGATAGCTTCCTCTTAACCAGTAACTAAAGATCCTTGTGAAATCAACAAGTTTTCCTTGTATTCATAAAATGAAATAGTGCCCTCAACAAATGATAAAGCCCTCTTTGAAAGCCTGTATGCATGATAGTTCTGTTCTCTGTATATGTGATGAAAAGTAATGAAGGTTGTTTTTTATATTATCAATTTGACTTGATTATTTTTGTTAGATTTTGATCATTCTTTATATTCAAGATTAATATTGATATTTGCAAGGTTAGGATAGCTCCTTAAGTTGAAAAGCTCACTCTTTCATACAAGTAGATGTTTTATCTGAATAAATATAATGTTAATATGAAATTGGTTTTTCAAATATAATATTAATAATAATTTGAAGATATACATACTCTACTTATCTTTAAATTTGAACCTGCCACCAAAAAATACATATTCTTCATCATTAAACCCATTAATAATAATATCAATGAAATATATATAAATATTAGTTTATTATCAAGTTTTTTTCTTAATTTTAGATTCATTAAATTAGTGTTAATTGATATTAATGATTTATCTTAATTTTGTATTCAATTCTTTGGGAAAATATATATTTTTTAATTATATAATAATAAAAATTTATATTTCAAATAATCTGATTTAATTTATCTGAAATCTTTATATAAATAAAAATTGATATCTCAATTAATTTGATTTATGTTAGATATATTTAATTTATCATGGTGAGCAGCTGTCTGCATTATTTTCACTGGTGAAAGGCATCCCTATTTCTGGTAGTTTTAATTGGTTACATTTTACAAGAAGGATATTGGTAACCATATCAGTATCATACTCTTCCGTTTACAAGTTGACTGCTCTCAATAGGGAACATTCTAGAGCTTCCTTTATTCCACGCCGTCCACCATCCTCTTGTAGTGGAATTTGAAGTAGTTGGAAAGCTCTTGGATGCCTTTGATGGGTTGCCCTTATCTCTCAAAGTGCATAGGCGCAGGATCATAAAATTGATATGGATTAGTGAAAAGTCAAATTGGTAAAAATATTCGAAGTACTTCCCAGGCATACACAAAGTTAGATTTAATACAAAAGAGATTAAAGTCAGGTAGTATCTGTTGTCAACATGGATAAAAGTCATCTCTTCTCTTACAGAAGATCCAAGGTCAAACCCCATGGAAAACCTCCTCTAAATGAGAAGAAAATAACATACAGTTTAAATAGATTGTAAATTGTATAATGCAGGTAGGCATTGGAAATTGTAGTTTTGGAAATCTATTATGAAAAAAGTACGACAAATATGTAGAGATACCAGGAGCAAAGATACGGGCAGGATAAAATTCCCCTTTGGTCTTTGGGGATGATTGTAGATTGTACATAGATTATATAGTGCTGCTATGCACTGGGAACGCAGTTCAGAAAATGTATTAGGTCAAATATGTCAAGATACAAGTAGCAAAGGATATCCTTTTTTCTATTAGATGGTCATATACAAGGATAGGATAATCTCTCTTTGGTCTGCTGAATGTGTTAGATTGTGGGTACTGGGAACTTGATGCTATTACACAGTTGAAGCTTGGAAGTTGTCTCAATTATTGCTCTTTTTCCAGGGCAGATAATACAGTTCTGATTTTTTTCTTTAATTTAAAAAAATAACAAGATGGAGGCCCTAAGATTATGGGATGGATCTGGCTGGGAAGGATTGTGGGGTTATAAGAGCCTAGAGAGCAAATGTGTAGAGATCAACAATAAAAACTGTATCAGAATGCAGGATTACTTGGGCAGAGCTTTGGAGTCCAATCAGCTTGTGTTCTCAAGTTGACTTGGAGATTTGTGTTTCAAGTTGAAAATTTTTAAAGATTATAATCAACGGAAACATTTTCAACATTACAAGGGGGATGTAAATCTTGTTTTTAACAGAATTCACAAGACAATTTAAGTGCGTGGAATCAGCATGGTTCCAAAAAGATGTGGCCATTCGTTCTAACAACCTGTGTATGTGGGGGTTGCAGTTACTCGGGCTTAAGATGGTCAGTTCTTCAATGGTTCTAGTTAATTTTAAGAGCATTTTAGACACCTCTGCGCTCGAGGGAGTTGACTGGTCTTGCCTTTTGATCTTTACCAAAGTTAGGCAGTTGATTCATTTAGATATAAATTGAATTGACACCGTCGGACTTGGTCACATAAGGCAAGATTACATCCTGACAATGCCAGAAGAATTTTTTCAACTGAACACCAAACAAGCATGATGTTGTTACCAGTACCACATTCCTTCGAAAACCTGAAAATTTTCTAACATATCGATTTGTATCAGACACCTACCTTCCCTCGGGAATTTGACAAACCTTGAAACATATTTATCTTGCATGGGGTTCAGGTTACAAAAGTTGCCATTCTTTCGGATATTAATTCGACTTAGACATCTCTTTGTCAAATGCTGCCCTCATTTCGCTCGGTAACCTGACGAACCTAAATGAATTGACACTATTCATGCCATTATGAAACATCCACTAGAATTTCGTTAAAAAAATCAACCCACAAGTTTACTAGCTGTTTAATTTGTAAAACCTTATTTCACGATGTAATATCTAAAACCAAGTCTAAAACCAATCAGACAATCAATTTTACTAAAATGGTCTGTAAAATTTAATCTCATGTCTAATCTCCGAATAGAGGTTAAACCAACCAAATACTGGTTTAACTTTGTTTTATAATATAATGCCAAGTAAGCTCAATTTTTATAAATTAATTTACAAAAGAAGAATATAATGCTAATGATGGTAGTGTTTATGAATCAATTTTGCAAACAAATAAACTTTTCTTTAAAATAAATAAGAGTCAATCAATCTTTTGTGTATTTTTATATAATTTATTTATTTATTTTATAAAATTTTAATTGAAAAGCAAAATGTTAGAGATGAAGACACCAAGAAATGTGTGTGTAACTCTAATGAAAATAAATTTATAAAGACCTCTTTTGTGTATTTTATAAAATTTTAATTGAAAAACAAAATGTTAAGATGAAGACACCAAGAAATGTGTGTGGAATTCTAATGAAAATAAATCTATAAAGACACCCACAGATATATGTGGTAGAGGAAACATTGAAAAATGTGCAAGTTTTCTGGAGGAAGCAGTTTGCTGCAATAATAATGATGAAACTCAAGATCTAGGATCCCATTGGTGGATAGAGTGGTTGCATAGCTTACACTAAAGGTGATAGTGCCATTACATTGGGGTCTACACATGAAACAATTCAACTTATGTGACACGAGTTGGTAAAGCACAAATCGTTTGGAATAATAGTACTCAAAAGTCAAACATGCTTTATTGGCTCTCAAACATACAGAAGATTCTTGCTAGCCATAAAAGACTTTATGGCCTTAAAACATGCAAAAGATTATTGTGAGCCATAAAAGATTCTATGTCTATCCATAGAATGTCAAACACTCATTTTCTTTTTTTTTTTTCATGAAAAGATCACAACTTTTTATTGGAGCAGTGAGCACCATAATCATCCATACCTTCAAAGTAATCATCTATACCTTCATTTATTGGAGCAGTGGGCAAAAGTCATTCAAATACATGGAGCAATGAGCAACATAATCAGAATTATGTCCTTCAATTGCACCATCAAAATACTTCGGTGCCCCATTCTTATGTGACACGAGTTGGTAAGCACAAATGGTTTGAAATAATAGTACTCAAAAGTCAAACATGCTTTATTGGCTCTCAAACATACAGAGGATTCTTGCTAGCCATAAAAGACTCTATGGTCCTCAAACATGCAAAAGATTATTGTGAGCCATAAAAGATTCTACATCCATCCATAGAATGACAAACACTCATTTTTTTTTTCTTCATGAAAAGATCACAACTTTTTATTAGAGCAGTGAGCACCATAATCATCCATACCTTCAAAGTAATCATATATACCTTCATTTATTGGAGCAGTGGTCAAAAGTCATTCAAATACATGGAGCAATGAGCACCATAATCAGAATTATGACCATCAATTGCACCATCAAAATACTTAGGTGCCCCATTCTTATCAATCTTTGGATGGATCAAATATCCATGATTTTGTGACTTTGGGGATGATTTGAAGCTAAAAAATTAGCTCTAGTTTGCAAAGCACACTGGAAAGTAGGTGGAAACCTATCTCGGAAAATATTGGTTGTTTTGAGCTAATTAGGTACCTCAAGCTACCATTAAGGGAAGGGAAGGGAATGCTTTGAGATCTTTGTTCATAACCTAGGTCTTCAAGCACTCATTCACTGTAAACCCTTGTTGGGGTCCCCTATAGCTATTGATCTCATCCATTTCCTCCGATACCTTCATAAGCATAAGGACAATTAATCAACAAATAGTTTGACAACTTCAATGCATGCATGCACATAGTATAATGTCTTGAACTCTCTTTACATCTTCCTTGAAGCACTACCTAAGTTAATGCTTTATTTCTCAACACAAGCTACATATAAACCTTTGGCTTGGATGGGGTTGTTATCTTCCATTGAATCTTCCATCACCATTCTTCTTCATCTCGATTTGCATCCACAAACATATCTCTATGTCCAATCTTGGAGAGTAAATACCTTAACAAGGATTTATGGACTAGACCAAAATGTCCTCTTCACTAATTCCAGTATGGCTCTTCTTGGGTTGATTCATATAGACTTTCCATTAACCATTCTCCTATCATCTCACCATCCAATTATTCTTGATCCCATATTGAGGTATTCATAACATTGATGACCTGTGCTAGATTGCAAATCCCATGATTTTACAAAGTAGAAATTAAACCCAAGGGTAATCTATAGACATCTCCATAACCTACCCATGGATCTGCTCCAATTTGTATTTACCTACATTACCAGCTTTCCAAACAAGCCAATTTCCCACCAAGGGGACATAGAATAAAAGGGCCTTGCAACAAATTGACGGATCGATATATTTAAGTTGAATCACCTACCACCACAAACTTTCCTTCGAAATTATCTTCCACATATTTTTGGTAGCCAAGCCATGACCAAAGTAATGGATGTTTTATAAGCCCCATCCACCAACTTCCTTTGGTTTAGTCAATGTCTACCATTTAACAAGAAGGATACATATTTCTCTCTTTTTAGTGCACAAATTCTTAAAGCATTTTTTCCTAATAATTTTTAGAACCCCTTTGGGATGAAAGCCATATAGTGTCAATATATAAGGATTGACTTCAAAAATTTCTTGACCAAAGTTAGTGCTCACCCCCCATAGAGAGCCATTTATTGCACCACAACTTTTGTTCTCTTTTCAATTTTCTCTATTGGCCATTTTCAATCATTTTTTCTATGGTCATTCGATTTCAAAAAAAACTCAAGTACCTAAACCCTCACCGAAAATCCACTTCTTGAAATGGAAAAACTTGTAATATCTTTTTTGACTTGCTCAACCTCCACACAATTTAAATGAAAAACTCAAGTACTTAAACCCTCCTTGGAAATCCACTTCTTGAAATGGAAAAACTTGTAATATCTTTTTGACTTGCTCAACCTCCACACAATTAAATTGAATAGTTGATTTTTACATATTAATTTGCATTCCAAAAGCTATGCTATATAAATTCAAAATTTCCTTTAAATTTATTAACCATATCTTATGAAACCATCATAAAATAAAAACACATCATCAACAAAAAGAGACAAATGAAATATAAAGTACTTCCTAGTTTAAACCTCCCATAGAGCTTATTCTTATGGTCTTTAGGTCAGGTCTACCTTCTCCTTCATCAAATTGTAAAAAAATAAAGGAGAGAAAGGATAGTGTTTCCTTAGTCCTCTAGAAGGCCTAAAGAACCTTGATGTTGACCCATTAATAAGGACTTCAAAGGACACATAAGACGAGCATCCCATTATTGAATTCACCATTGGAACATAGAAACCGATATGAATCAAAATAAGTCTCAAATACAACCAATCAAATCTATCATAAGCCTTAGAAAAATCTAAATTCATGACCATTGCATTCAATCTCTGAGTTTTGATAGAGTGAAGATCTCTTTGTGCCATGCCAATAGCTTCATGAATTTGTCTCCCAGGTAGAAACTCAAATTGTCCTTTAAAAATGGACTCTAATAAAATCTTCAACTTGACAATTATGATGTTTGTGATTATGTTATAAATACAATTAAAAAAAAATAGGCCTTAAGTCATTAAATGAAGTTGGGCCATCCATTTTGTAACACACCCAACCCCTAAATACCCTTTCTAGGGATGGGGCATCAAATTTTTGGTTTTCCTAACTCTCTCGAATCCTAATTCCGGGATCTTCATTGGTTACTGCTCACCACGATCTTTATTGATTACTGCTCGCCACGAGCTTTCTAACGGTCGTCATCGAACTAAAATCCGAGCTCTGGTCTGCAAGTTGTGGCCTCCCGAAGTTACCTGGGTGTTGTTCGCTGGGGTCTTCGACGTTCGACACCGATCACCCTCTTTTCTTACTCCCCGAAGTCCCGAAATCTCGCCACGTGGCTTTAGCCATTCGACGATCGACGTTTGGTGTTTTGCGTTGAACATCATATGTTTCGGCGTTTCGACAATCGATGGTTACCATTAAACCTTTGACATTTCAGTGATCGACGATCGTTGTTGGTCCTTAGACATTTCGACAATCGATGATCGTCATTGGTCCTTCGGCCTTCGATGATCGACAATCGTCGTTGAACCATCCTTTATCAAACTACACTCAAATCTCCCGAACTTCCGAAGTTATCTAGACTCCCAGAGTCCCGGACATGTCACTAGCCATGTTGGCCAGGCGGGCATGAATCAGAAACTAACATGTGATGAGGGTCAAGGGGTGACACATGTCCTCATTAGGGGGCAACACATATCATTCTCTAATAGGCATAAGGGGTCTGTGAATCGACCAAATTTGGGTGATACGTGGCACCTTAGTTGTGGATCCACGTCACCCGAGATGACGTCGATGAGCCATGTCAAACCCCATCATACGATCTTCTCACTTCTTTCAAATCTCATGGTTGAGATTTGTTCACGTGGATCCATAGATCCACGGTCCTCGTTACTTTGCGGCTCTGGGCTTCGAAGCTTATCGATTCCTCTCGATGCAAATCCCTCAAAGAGACAAGTCTTCGAACTTTCGTATCTGGCACCACGTGTCCTCTTCCAACCAACGATTGAGATTTACTTCGCAGTTCACGACTTTGGGAGTTTTCAAACCTTGAAAACTCTTGGACAAACTTCCCCGAAGTACTAAGTCTCCGGACTATAAGATCTCTTACCACGTATCCTCTCATCCGACGACTCTAGCTCGATGAACAACATTTGACAGGGTACAAGTAGGGGCCACGTGTCGCTCCACGATGCGTTCCTAGTTGGTTGGGTAGTCGAGGGTGGGTTCCTTAGATTGACGACTGAAAGGGATCTTGAGGGATTCGAGGATCGATGGTCCTCGTCACTTTGGAAGTTCAACATTCGAGAGTTCAACATGTATCTTCCAATTTTCTCTCCGGACCACGTTAGATCTATCGTCATGTGTACTTAACATCCACGACCAGGATTTACTCCAGCTCGCAGAGCTCCGGGGAAACTCGCGCGTCCCTATACCGCGGAATATCCAGACTTCCGGATAACTGTTGATCTGTAGACACGTGTCCCTCCACTTTCAATGATCCAGATTACTTCCCGACTTCGACATTCAGGTGTTTTGACACTAGACCAGTCTTATTCTCGCGAAGTGGAATCTCGCCGAAGTGCTTAATGCTACTCTTCCTAAGTTCGATGACCCTAATCAATTCGCGACTTCGACCTTCGACTATTTTCGAGGGTTGTGGAATCATAAGTCCCGAAGCTTGAACAACTAGCTCCTTTCGTACTAGCGCAGAGTTCCTAGTCCCTGGTCACATAGGTCCTTTGGTAAATCTTGTGTGCTAAGTGCAGATCTTTTTAGTAGCAAAGGGGTTAAGGACATGGGCATGAGCCCTCGGATAGATGGGTGGATAGTCTAAAGGGATAACCCTTCTCCCTTCAAGGTAAACTTGACCTTCCCGCTAAGGTAAACTTCAAAGGGTCGATAGGACTTAGATGTTTTAGTCAATCCTACCCCGACTCTCCTACGGATTCACATCCCATAACTCTCTAGCAGCTACACTGAGAAAAATCAAATACTATATAGATATAGCAATTTACAAAAGCAAAAGAACATTTTTAATAACTGTTCAAACACTGAAAGACTTAACCATAAACACATACATTCATCATCACATCCAATATATATACACATAGCATGATAATACTTATCAGAAATGGAGAATGTGAAGCGACTGCTGAAAGGGGTGCTTGTTGCCTCCCAACCATAGGCACAACCACTCATGACAGATTTACCACTGGCCACCCCTGAGCTAGACCATGATGCTCTGAGAGAGATTCTTTCTCCTTGCTTCACAACAATCAAGGACGAAGGTTACTCTCTTCCTCTCACATGATCTTGGAAACCCGTTTTTTCTACTCCAAGCAAGGAGATCTGCACGAGCACTTCCTCAGTCGCTCGTCAGCCTCGTTTATCAGCTTGTAGCGAAACCCTACTAAAGGCTTCTTACATCCAAAACAAGCTTTCTTCTCAGCGTTTCTCTCCACTCCTGAGTCGAAGCATGCTCACTTCTCTTATCTAGAGATCATTTTCTCTACTCTGCTATCTTGTAGATCGGTCTTTGTCCCCTAAATTACTTTATTTCTTGCCTACCTCGCCAAGGTTGCATGGGTCCGAATCCCAATTCATGGTCAGGTCTGGAAGCCTTATAGATGGGTACCCTGCCCCATCTCCTCATTAACTCTTGAGGATGGCCTTCCAACTACCAGCCTGACTGGGAATTCATTTATGGGTCAGAGGACTATTGAACAATTACACTCAGTAGGTATTGCTCTGGAGAGGGTCATCTCAACCATTATTGGTTTCCCCTCACCATCTCTCTCATAGATTCCATGGTCTATCTTGACAAACTTCCCCTCTTTCAACAGTTGTGCAACACATATCCAACTTATATTAATAATAGAAAATTCATACATTGACCCTTTTATACAAGGTTCATCAAATCAAACATTCACACATATTTAGTTTGCCATAGTCTCTTGGCTAGTTATAGTTATATTTACAAACCGGGGGAAACATGGGTATTACAATCTTCTCCCCCTTAAAGGAACATCATCCTCGATGTTCTATCTCCCGATATGCTCTGTATGTACAAAAATAAACAAAAATGGATATGAATGTCTCATGGAATCCTCCATTTCCCATGTAGCCTTATCTGGGCCAAAGTGTTTCCACTGCACCTTGACTTGTGCAATGGTTCTGTTCCCAAGTAGAGTTTCCTTCTTTTTTATTATGCATTGAGGTTCTGGCCGAAATTCTCCCTCAAGTTCCACCTAAATCACAGACCAGTCAATAATATGATTAGAATCATGTACATACTAATTTAATAAAGAAACATGGAAAACATTATGTGCCTTCACTGTGAGAGGAAGTGTGCGTCGATAGGCTACTGGTCCCACTTTATCCAAAACTCAAAAGAGTCCACAATATTGAGGTGCCAACTTGGCACAAACTCCCATCCTCAAAGAGATTTTCCTGGGTCTAATTCAGAGATATACATGATCCCCTACTTTGAACTCCCTAGGAGTCATTTTCATGTTTGCATAGCTCTTTTGTCAATCCCGGGCTATCTTTAGATTTTGTCTGATATGAATTACTTGATGTTCCATTTCCTTTAGCATATCTGGCCCGATTGTAAATCTATCCACTAGGTTGTTCGAGTTGATTGGAATGTCGCATTGTATTCCATAGAGGGCTTAAAAAAGGCTCATTTTTAATGACTCTTCATAACCATTGTTATAGGTAAACTCTACTAGTGGTAGGTAGTTCTCCCACTTCTTGGGTTGATGCATTACATGCATCCTCAACATGTCTTCTA
>CBVK0101228185.1:0-28659 GCA_900067695.1 Picea abies
GAGATCTACACGCCTCCCTCGCGCCATCAGAGATGTGTATAAGAGACAGCTGTAATACGGAAGATGGTACGATGTGAGTTCGGTTGTAAATCTGTATATCATGGAATTCAGCGTACTGTTTGCAGGTCAGAAAACAATAGAACTGAAATATAAATCCCACCTACCCGAGAATCCGCAGTGGGAGAAGTGGTTGGGTATGGAATGGGGATGCGGTCGGTCGGAGTCGTCTCCTTTTTCTCTTTTCTATATAGGAGACATGAGGACCCAATGGTCAAATTGTATGTCTCGGAAGTTTTCAGTGAAAAATGTGTACCAAAGAATAGGGCATGATATCTAGACTGTAATACAAAAGACAATATGATATGAGTCTGGTTGTAAATTTCTATATCGCGGAAGTCAGCGTATTGTTTATAGGTCACGAAACAATAGAAGTGAAATATAGAGCCCGCCTACCCGAGAATCCTTGGTGGGAGAAGTGCCTGGGTATGGAATAGGGATGTGGTCAGTTGGAGTCATGATATAAAAGCACGAGTGCAAATGTGTACCCGCAGGTTTGCCAATCCGTGCAACTAGACATTTTCGGAAAAATGACTAAATGAAGAGAAAGATAAAGTACATGGTGTTAGAACTCTTTAAATTTTGTCCGGTTGAGAGACAAATGAAAGAGGTAACTATTTCAACTAGATTTAAAGCTAGGCACTAGCCTACTCAGCTCAGAGAGGGCTCTCTCGTGTCACTTGATATTTCTTTGGAAAACAGTGGCTAGATTTGGTTTGTTTTGGGGGTTTTTATAAAGTTTTCTAGAAAAGATGGGGAGGGACTCTTAGGGCTATGGAGTCAAAATTCTGAAAGTGAAGGAAAACGATGACTAGACGGTAGAACTCTCCAGAGGATAAAGGCTAAATGAGGCAATGAATCTAAGTTGTTAATTGAGTTTAAGCAGGGTGTAAGAAGAAAGAGAAAACAAATAACTGCATCAAATCATTACTGAAATGAATTATAAATTAGTTAAGAAGAAACACACACAGTTTAAATTGCTTAAGCTGAGAGCATCACAAGATGAATTTTGATCTTTTAACTATCCAATTTAAACAAAAGACAATGAAAATGGAAATAAAGAGCACATGAAATACATACGATGAGAGAAGACAAAACTCATATCACCACCATTAGAATATTTTCATAGAGACTTCAAAAGCTTCTGCATATGTATTCAATTTAGCTCCAAAAACTTATAGTGTAGTTCAAAACAACTAAGAAGGTGCCCTTGCACTTCTTCCAACATTAATTCATTCAAAACTCCTTGTACTTATACAGTCCGATTACAATGGCTGAAACTGAAGCGTTTAAATTTCTAAAACTAACTAAAATAATTACAAGCCAACGGTTTTGATAGGTGAACCGATTTACAATGATTAAAAAAAATGTTTCATAAAATAGGGATAGATCTCTCTAACTGCTCAGCTTCCTCTGCGCCATATGTCTTGCTCCAATATCCTATCGAATTTTCCAGTTTGGTGACACCTGGAGGCTACTTACTGGTCCCTGGAAAACTACATTTCGTCCTGCCCAACCACAATATCTCCTTCCACCGTGAGTCAGAAGGAATCTCGTAATCCATCATTTCCTTTATCATAATCTCCAAATCAATGCAAGTAGCATAAGACATAGTTGGAAGCCCAATCTTTACTGTCTTAAACTGATTCAAAATCTCAAAGTTTGTGGCCAAATATTCCACCAAACTAGGTCCCTTCAAGTTCCCTTCTAGGCCTTCAAATTTGGGATGATCCATTCTGCAATGAGTGAAAAGAGAATTGTATTCGTCTTGATCATATAATTTCCCTTTACCATCCCAAAATGGTGGGAGAACCTTGATAAACAATTGTTCAAATGTATCCTTAAACTCTTGTATACTATGTTCCATTTGCACAACTTTGGTTTGAACCGACTTTTGGGATGATCCATTCTGCAATGAGTGAAAAGAGAATTGTATTCGTCTTGATCATATAATTTCCCTTTACCATCCCAAAATGGTGGGAGAACCTTGATAAACAATTGTTCAAATGTATCCTTAAACTCTTGTATACTATGTTCCATTTGCACAACTTTGGTTTGAACCGACTTGAGAAAATTGTGCTTAGCGATGATCCTCCTGAACCAAATGATCAGGGCAGTTCTATCTTTTACCCTAATGGTCTGAAGATCAGTAGTGGGCACATAATTCAGAAAATTGATAGTGTTCTGGGCCCATTCTGAGGGCTTTTTCACCAGTGTCTCATTAACAACAGTACATCTTCTTCGGGCAGTGATAGCCATGCTGCCTTTGTCATTTATAAAATTCAAATAAACCCTGAACTTAGTAGCTTCAACAACAACAACATCCCAGATTACATGTTTATCTCCTTGCAACAATACTTTTCCCTTCAACCTCGTCTTCAACTTGTTCACCCTTTCTTGCAAATATTGATTCTCCTTTTGTACTTTTCCCTTCAACCTCGTCTTCAACTTGTTCACCCTTTCTTGCAAATATTGATTCTCCTTTTGGAATTGGGCCATCTTTTCATCCTTCATTTTCATCTCTTGCTGCAAATTTTCTATGACTTCCTTAAGGCTCTTGATACCCCCCATCTTTAAGATTACTTGAGACATAGCCTGAACCAATCCATCAGTGCTTGATCCAATTTCTGTAGTAGAAGGTACAATAGCCACCATGTCTGATTTTGCTTCCTGTACTTATGACCAACTTCCTCTTTCCTTTTCTAGCTGCAATACTTTGTCTTTGTAATTTAGTGCTTCCTGTCTAAATGTCTCCTTTTCTTTCTCTAGAGCAGCTAGCTCTGCTGTCTATGGATGTTCTGTGGCAGACATCTTCAACTTCTTCTTTAGGCTTTGGATCATCTTTGCTTTCTCATCTAAAGAAGCTTTTACCCCTTGAGGGCCTTCAGATTCCAATCTTTTGACTTGTGTCTGCTAGGCTCTGCTAGATGCTTTTTCCTGCTGGCCTTCAGATTCCAATCTTTTGACTTGTGTCTGCTAGGCTCTGCTAGATGCTTTTTCCTGCTTTAATTGTCCATCCACTTTAAGTGCATGGGTTTTTAGTCTTGAAACCCTCAGACTCAGACTCAGGAATTTTGAATATACAATGTCACTGGTGTTTTTTTGGAACTTTACCTTGTCTGGGGCACCAATATTTTAATAATGCAGCTTGATTTCAGACACTTTATCCTCATCTTCCACCGCTATGTTAAAAGTATTTCTTTCTACATAACTAACTAAGAACAGGTAAGACTTATGCTAGGATATTCTTTCTACCTCGAGTAACAAATCTCTTATTTCACTATTGGCCATATTTCCTTTCACAACATACTGATTTGCTAAATCTTCTTTGGATTGGTAGATTGCCCTAAGTGTCTTTTTGAAGACATGTTTCTTGCTGCTGAAATCCCTTGAGCTTCTTTCACCCTATGGTATGCTCTCTGCATTAGATTCTTCATTTTTGGTTTTGCTCCCCACCATTTCCATGCTCATTTTCTCCTTAGTTTCTTCCTCCTCCAGGTTTACTATCTGTGGGGACTGTGTGATCTTCACCTTCTTGAGAACATTTTGCTGACTATTGGTGCCCAAGGTCTCTTAACTGCTCATATTTTTATAAATACTCATGTTGGGAGCTTTAATAATCAACCTTGGAGAAGTTTTTTGTGTCTGAATCTGCTGTGGGGCTGACTCTATTTGTTGTGTCTGATCAGGTTGCAAAGTGACTTCCATATCCACAAAGGTTTCCAGATTTGCCAGTTTATCAAATCCTTCAACATGCTCATGCTCATAGGGGCCTTATCTGCTCATCAATATTCTCTTATATATGACTTGATGCGGATCATAGTTCCTCCCTTGTAACTATGCAAATCCAAATTCATTGATGTTGGCCTGGGTCTAAGGCAAACATGATCTAGTTTTTACCACAAAGGGTCCTATTATGAAGGGAAACTTTAAGTTATATGCTTTGTGTGTCTTCAAAAAATGTTTTGTTTCTGAGATGATTCTTTGCCTAATGAATTCTAGGGTAAATAATCTGGGAGTCAACAAAACATGCAAAAGGTAAGGTCCTTCTTGATAACCATATACCCAAATCACAATAGAGTGCATGAACAACACCTAATCTCCTACCCTATTCTCTGGATTAGAATGTAAAGAACTTTTCATTTCTTCCAAAATCCTTGGCAGGCCGACGCTGAAGATTAAGCTATAAACTATGGACATGATCTTGTTTATAAAAATGAGCATTTTGATCCTTTTACATTCAGTTGATATGAATGTAAATTCAAGGAACTCTGTCTTATTCATTTCTAGGAACATTCTCAACAAGTGCGTGTAATACCTGAAGTGTCTCAGTGAATTGAAATTTACTAGCTGTTTGTGCATATTATCAGCGATGAACTCTTCAAAATTGATAAAGATCAACTGACTGGACTCTGACTGACTCAACAAGTGCGTGTAATACCTGAAGTGTCTCAGTGAATTGAAATTTACTAGCTGTTTGTGCATATTATCAGCGATGAACTCTTCAAAATTGATAAAGATCAACTGACTAGACTCTGACTGAAAAAGGTCAATAGGAAACTCAACATGACCTCTACTACAAACTTGTTGTTATCCAATCCTATAATTTGACTGAGTATGGAGCAAACCCGCTGGACCTCAATAACCATGACACTTACACTAATAGGTAACGACAGACTCTCAGAATGATGTTTAGGTTTAACAATGGTCTGTAAAAATAGGGTTTTGACTTCAGGGGGACATTCTTTGTAGACTGTGATTAGTTTCTCTTCCTCAAAGGGCTCCGACGCCACGGGGGAAGACTCTGGTATATTGAGGGTGTGTCGAATTGGTGGGCTATCTATTTTGCATAAGACCTCTGACCCTAACTTATTCAAAATGACCTTTTCTTCTTGTGAATATTGTTCTGCACACCAACTTATGAACTCTGGGAAAGGGAAAGCGACTTCGACAGCGTAAGGGGTAGTGGAGGCTTAGGCCACTTTGAGTAAGGGTATTCGTTTCTTGACATTGTGTAACAAATTGGCTTTCGATACGGAAATGGGTGAGACGGTTATTTATGTGTCAAATAAATCGGAGTCCCTGTCAATTAGGGCTTCTTCTTTATAGGCGGGGTCTTTCAATGTTACGGATAAAATGACAGGATTCATGGCAGTGATGAAAAATACATGTGAATCAATGGAGAATGCACGAATCTCGTTCATTGTTGAGATTTAGTTTTGAATGGAGCATTTGCGCCAATTTTCAAATGTTCAAATGATTTGAAATATCATAAAATAATGATTGGTGCCCTCCTTTTATATGCGCTTTTCGATATCGAGGGCAAGACAAAACGATTTTGGGTAGACCGCTTTTTACTCTGATATGCCTCTGGTGGCACCACGTGTCTGCGAGGTGAAACACGATATTTTACCCGGACCTCTCTCGAGTGATTAACCTTCATGCTATTTCCTCACCCGATATGTCTTATGACCATCGATCGGGATTGTTTAATATCTATGTCCTCTCAGGCCCCATCAACTTCCGCACCTTCGCTATATTGGCCCTTCTCCACTAGATGTGACCCGGTCCTCCAAATTTATCGCATCTCCACACTGCTCTAGCCCTCTATTAAATATGAAATTTGGATCCTATATGAGAATTTTTATGGTGATAACACATCCAATGAAGAATAGACTTCTTTTGTGGCAGCCATGTGATGTGATGCTCCTGAATCTATGATCCAAGCATCAAGAGAGGAGTTGATGGCAATAAAGGCATGGCTAGAATTGCCTTTCTTGGGATTCTAATCTTCTAGCTTCTTCTTCTTGGAACCCTCAGGGATGTGATCTCCAAGGTTATTTTTCTGAACTATTTGAGTCATTAGATCTATTTGTTTATGCATGAATGTGTATTTTGGATGGAATCCCTTATGGAAGTATGTGCATGTATCCCCTTTTCTTCCCTTTCCACCTTTGGATCTAGAAGCATTAGTGAAGGGTTTTGAGTACCCTTCCTTCTTCAGATTTGCATGAGCTTTCCTTTTGTATTTATTTTTATATTTTTTATATTGATGGCTTCCATCTTTCACAATAAGTGCATGCACCTTTGGGCCTTTTATTTTTCCCATGTTGATGAGCTTGGTTTTCTCTTATGTCAGGGATTAGATTAATTTCTCAAGAGAAGGCATCTTCTAGGTGGCTCCAAAGGCGAATTTGACTGAATGGAATGTGGATATGAACACGGAGAATTCAGGACCAATTTTGGAGAGAATGGTGAGAACCATTTGTTTCTCCTCCTTAGATTTATCAACCCCACAAGCTTTGAGTTGTGACAATAAATCCTTGTATTTTGTAAAGAAATCTTGGAGATTGTCAAAGATTTTTGGATCCAATGTAAGCAATTCCACCTTGAACATGTGTCCCCCCATCTCATCATTTTTTCCAAAGAGCCCTTCCATGGTGGTACAATATTCATTGGGGGTTTTATAGGAAGATATGTGAAAAAGGAGATCGGGAGAAATGAGACTGCAATTTGTTCTGAATGCTTCATCCATTTGATTTAGATACTTGGATTTTTCTATGACTGATGTCGGTTCTGTCTCTGTATTCATGGTTGACATGTACAATCCTCTGCTTCGAATATGCATGATTATCCTCTCCTTCCATGCATCCTTAGATTTATCAACCCCACAAGATTTGAGTTGCGACAGTAAATCCTTGTATTTTGTAAAGAAATATTGGAGATTGTCGAAGCGTTTTGGATCCAATGTGAGAAATTCCACCTCAAGCATGTGTCCCCTCATATCATCCTATTTTCCAAAGAGACCTTACATGGTGTTCCAAGTTTTATTTGGGGTTTTAAAGGAAGATATGTGAAAAAGGAGATCGGGAGAAACAAGACTGCAAATTGTTCTTAATGCTTCATCCATTCGATTTAGATACTTGGATTTTTCTATGGCTGATGTCATTTCTGTCTTTGTATTTATGGTTAAACTGTACAATCCTCTGCTTCAAATATGCATGACCATCTTATCCTTCCATGTAAATAAGTTTTAAGGTGTAAGAATGAGTTATTTTGGGAATTCCATTTTTCCGTTGTCTTCAATCTTTGGTACTTGCAAAATATAATTTGGTGTAGCTTTGCTTAGCATTCCATCGGATATGATACAATGTAAATGTGTTGAACCTGAATAGAATATATCTAGCTGGAAAATACCACACACATTTGCAGATACAAATTGATAAAGAATAAGCAAGAGAGAAAGAATGGAAAAATTATCATTAACTGTGATGAATAATGAATAATTTACACATGATATACTATGTATAACTCAACCAATGTGCACTATAGGTGAAGACGATGCTCCATAGTGGTGGTATAGAGTGATATGGACACACACCAACAATTATGGGAGTGAACTTCCACCTATTCTAGTCTCTCAGGCAGTTACAAGAGTGAACTACCACCTAGCTGAGTTAACTAGTCTACCAGTCTTCAGTTAACTATCTGAAACAGAGTGAAGCGAGGAGGAGATCAGGGAATCATGGTTAATGTGATAGTAGGGTGATGATATCAAGGAAAATGTGCATTAGTTGGTGATGATCCCAATGTTGCATGGTGATGAAACCAATGCAACATCTAGGCTCCACTCAACTAGTCAAACTGAAGTGAAAATTGAAGAGAATATTCTCCTAGAGTAATATTCTCCCTAAACTTTAGGAGACTGGATAAAGACTAATAAACATAGGAAAAACCTTAGGAAAAAGAAATCCTAGGTGTGTTTGAAGTAACTCCAACAATGGACTCAACTTGACCATTTTCTTGTGGATAGTAAGTAGAAGAGTGTTCTTGCTCAAAAATGCAAAAGGGTAGATAACTTAATCATCATGCTATTACAAAAATGTGATCCATGATCGGTCAAAATAGACTTGGTTACAATGAATATTGTGATAATATGATTGAATATGAATAATTTTTCAATTTTTTCATCATTAGAGTATGTGGGCATGGCTTCTGCCCATTTAGTGAAATAATCGACGACCACAATTATGTAATTATGACTGGCAGTAGAAGGGGGTTTACATGTGGTAAAATCAATGCCCCATTTATAAAAATGGCCAACTAAAACAACAAGATGTAGGGGAGCGGGATGTCTGTGCATTTTCGTCGAAAGGTTTTGGCATGAGTGGCATTTTTGGACTGCATTCATGCAATCTCTAAAGATTGTCGACCAAACATTCTTGGAGATACTTCACACACACCTAAGGTTTCTTTTTCCTAAGGTTTTCCCTATGTTTATTAGTCATTATTGATTCTCCTATAGTTTAGGGAGAATATTCCTTTTCCTACATTCTAGAAGAATATTCTCTTCAGTTCACACTTCAGTTTGATCAGTTGAGTGAAGTCTAGATACCAAATTGGTTTCATCACCATGCATCATTGGGATCATCGCCAACTAATGCACATTTTCCTTGGGATTATCACCATAGTATCGCATTACTCATGATTCCCTGATCTCCACCTCGCTTCACTCTATTTCAGTCAGTGAAATGAAGACTGAGAGACTAGTTAACTCAGACCAGGTGGTAGTTTACTCCCATAACTGTCGATGAGTGTCCATATCACTCTAGACCACCAGTATGGCACATTAGCTTCTTCTCCAATGAAAATTAGTTGAGTTATATAGAGTATATTAGGTGTAAATTATCATTCATTCATTTGGTTAATGAGAATTCTTCCATTCTTTCTCTCCTTCTCTTTTCTCATATTTTCTCTACCAACTGTCTATGTCATTTTCTAGATAGATATTTTCTTTGTAGATTCAACACATTTACATGGTATCAGAGCTGACAGATTTCCAGGAAAAAGAAAAAGCATATTCTTTTTGTAGGTACCAAAGATTGAAGATAGGGGAAAAATGGAATTTCCAAAAGAATTCATTCTTACACCATAAAATTTATTTGTATGGAAGGATAATATGATGGTGCATCTTCGAAAAAGAGGTTTATATAGGTTAACCATGGACACAAAGACTGAACCCACATCATCCATAGAAAAATCCAAGTATCTGAATTGAATGGATGAAGCGTTTGGAACGATTTGCAATATCATTTCTCCTGAACTCCTCTTTCACATATCATCCTATAAAAGTACGAATGAATCCTAGATCACCATGTAAGGGATTTTTGGAAAAAAAGATGATATGAGGAGACACATGCTTGAGGTGGAATTGCTCACTTTGGATCCAAAAACCTTCGACAATCTCCAATATTTATTTACCAAATATAAGGATTTGTTGTCACAACTCAAGGCTTGCGGGGTTGATAAATATAAAGAGGAGAAACAAATGGTTCTTACCATTCTCTCCAAACTTGGTTTGGAATACTTAGTGTTTTCATCCACATTTCATTAAGTTAGTCTCACCTCTAGAGCTACCTAGAAAATTCCTTCTCTTGATGTCTTTATCAAGTCTCTAACACAAGAGTAGAACAATATCATCATCCAAATCATAAATGTAAAGAAAAATACAAATGGAAAGCACATGAAAATCCAAATAAGGAAGGGTACTCAAAACTCTTCAGCGATGCCTACAGATCCAAAGGTGGAAAGGGAAGAAAAGGGGATAAATGCACTTACTTCCATAAAGGATCCCATTCAGAATCCACATGTGTGTAGAAACACATAGATCATATGGCCCAAATACTTCAACAAAACAACCTTGGAGATCGCATCCCCTAAGGTACGATGAAAAAGAAGCCAGAAGATCAAAATCCCAAGAAATACAATTCTAAGGATGCTTTCATTTCCATCAACTCCTCTCCCAATGCTTGGATTGTAGATTCAGATCCATCATACCACATGGTGTTACAACAAGATTTGCCTCACCCTATGAAATCTTGCACAGAGGGCCTTCCCTATGCAAAATTATCTTCCTTATTTATAAAATCAAGAGACAAAAATAAATATTTTTCCACATGTACGCATTGTGCACACTATACAACATGTGTATAAGCAGGATTCTCGACTACAGCCACATACATCAGGATTTGTGCCAGAAAATGAAAATTAAATGTCAGTTTTCCATGTCACGATAGGAGATCTCTGATCCTTGGCCTTCCACATACTGGAAATGTTTCGAATCGACCCTTCAATTCCATTTTGAAGGCTATAATTGGGCCAATTCTGAGCTATGGAAAAGGAGCAAGAATTCAACTTTGAGAGCAAATTTACTCTGGAGAAATTATTTCCTTCATATTGAGTGTGAATCCCTTTGTCCTTTAAGTTTGAACATATTGTTCATCCCCCAAGCTCTTCCCTTATTGATTGAGAACCTCATTGTTTCTCTCTTATGAGCTTGCCTTTGGTGGAGGCCCAACTGGAAGGAAATTATTTTCTCAGTTCCGAACTGTGCTGACACGAAATTCTGTAATATTCTCACTTTTGTTGATCATTTATTAATAGAAATACTTCTTTCCCATCCAATTGATATGTTGCAAATATATTGAATTATTATTCCATGGGCTTATTTGTCATGTTTATTAATGGATTATGCTATCTAATGTGCTAGCCTTTCATATTATCACCATATGCTTGCTTTGCTTGTTTGTTGAGAACTTGTTGCAGGTATATAGCTTTGGGTCAAAGTGCTCAATGATGGAATTCATTGAACATATGGACGAGGTAGGTCTCTTTCTTATCTTGCTTGCATATTGGTTTATATAGCATGTTGTTGGGACAGAGTTGTTTTCTGTAGTCATTTTCGTCTGTTGTGGTTTACCCTAGCCATAGAGATATTTTCCTGGTAACACATGGTTGCCAAAAAATAATTCTATTCTTCATTAGACACATGAAAAGGTCCTCTTATTCTAATGGGGGGGGAATATCAAGTCGAGGTCACTAGAAAAGGAAGAATTGAACTCACAAATGGGAGCCTCAAGAATGTGCTAGAAGTTCCCAAACTCTCCATCAATATTCTCTTCATGTATCAGATGAGAAAATATGGCACCGGAAAGAGATTCATATTCACACCTGATGCATTGGATATCCATGACATGCAAACTAATTCCAGAGTTGCTACCGGTGAGGTAAATTATCAATCCAAAATCTACACATTTTCTAAATTTATTGAACCAGATTTTGCATTACTGCTTACCGATGCTAATGAAAGAAGCAGGATATGGAAAAAAAGTTTTGGGCATTTAAATTTCAGATATATGAAACAACTTAGCAAGGAGGGAATGGTTTATAGTCTTCCTGACATCCACTTCTCCAAAGGAATTTGTGAGGGACGTGTTCTTGGAAAACATCCTCAAGAGAAATTCGACAAAGGAAAGAATCAGAAGGATTCCTTTCCTTTAGATCTTATCCATAGTGATCTAATGGGCCCTTTTACGCATCCAACAATCAATAAAGAAATGTACATGCTCATTTTTGTTGATGATTTCTCACGCTTCACATGGATTTCTTACTAAGGAAAAAATTAGAGGTCTTTCAACACCTCAAAGATTTCAAATCTCTTTTTGAGACACAATCAGGAAAGAAAATCAAAGTCCTCCAAACAGATAACGGGGGAGAGTATGTCAACCATGAGATACATAATATTTTTCATGATGTCGAGATTCAGTTGTAGCACATAGTTCCTTATGCTCTGTACCAAAAAAAAAATTCTTTGTGGAAAAATAGATCTCTAAAAGAGATGGCATATTGCATGCTACATGCAAAGTCACTTCCACAAATATTATGGACAGAAGAACTTAATTGTGCAACCTATATCCAAAATAGATCTCCCCATATATCTGTCAAGGATAATACCCCCTACGATTCTTGGAGAAGCCTCAAACCGGAAGTGACCCACTTCCCTATTTTCTGTTCAAGTGCATGGGTTAGGATTCCCTCTAAGAAGAGGACAACACTTGATCCATAGAGCATAGAGTGTATATTTGTTGGATACCCCAATGGTTTGAGGGGACACCGACTCATTGATATTTCCTTGGAGTGGCTCATCATTGAACGTAGTGTCCAATTCGAGGAAAGTGTCTCGCATGTACCTCAACAACCACATGCATACACTTTTGTTCTTCCACCTGTCAGAGATTATGAACATGCACATGCTGACTCTTCTTCATATGAGAGTTATGATTCAAAGGATTCAAATGATCCAGATACAGAGTCACTAAAGTAGGATGTAGAGTCAGCGCATTCATATTTATATGCAGAGCCAAAGACGAGGCCCAAGTGGGCCAAGACTACTCTTTAGGATTTAGGAGATCTTGTTGGGGATCCAACTGATACTAGGAGGACTTGATATGATTTTGAGGAGCCTCCTCTTGCACTCACATCCATTGAACCAATGTCACCTAGGCATATTTTCTTGTTTCCAATTAATATATTTATCTAGGAAAGAATTCCCTAAGAAGAAATCACTCAAAAATGTTCATGGGGAAGCAAATACCAACCACATCACTATTGCTCCAGCCCTGTGACAAAACACATTGCTATCGCTCCTGCCCTTCCCAATAAAAAATGAAATATAGGCAAGGTAGGTTTAGTCTTCCAATCCACAATCCTATGGGGAGGCTACTAGAAATCCCTTTTAGGAATCCACCATGCAGGAGGAGTACAACTTCGTCTTCGAGAACCACAATTTGGATCTGGTTTCCCTTCCTTCAAGAAGGAAACTTGTTAGGTGTAGATGGGTCTATAGGATCGAGAGTGCAGTGGATGGATAGGTTAGAATATACAAATCTAGGCTAGGTTCCAAAGGATTTCAGCAGGTGCATGCCATTGACTATGATGAGACCTTCACTCTAGTAGCGAAGATGGATTCCATACATTTGGCACTTTTCATTGTGGCAACCAAGGTAAGGTAGTCCACCATATGGACATGAAGAAATAATTTCTTCATGGTGATCTCTCTGATGAGATCTATATGGAGAATACCCAGGGATTTGTATAGGATTCATCTTTGGTCTGTCGACTGAAGAAGTCCCTTTATGGTCTCAAGCAGGCCCCGAGGGCATGGTATGCCAAGATGGAATCCTACATGTTCTCACAAAAATTTGTACGTTGTAAGTCAGACCTGAATGTTTACATGCTCAAGATGACTAATTCACTTCTACTCCTAGTTCTGTATGTTGATGATTTGTTGATTACCAATTTCTCAACTTCAACGATTGCTGTAGTCAAGAGGATTCTGCATGACATGTTCTTGATGATGGACATGGTTCCTCTACAATTCTTCCTTGGACTCAACATCAGTCAGGATGCATCAGGAATAAAACTGTCTCAAACCAAGTATGCATGAGATATCCTCGAGAGATTTCACATGACCAACTGCAAGTCTACCCCGACTCCTTTCCTATCAAGAGTCAGACTTGAGGATGGAAGGGACACTCCACTGGTGGAAAAATCCTTGTACAAAAAACTAGTGGGGAGCTAGTTGTATCTCACAGACTCCAGACTAGACCTCTCCTATGTAGTTGGAGCATTCTCCAAGTTCATGAAAGAACTGCATGAGCTACAATGGAAGGCTGGAAAGCGTATCCTTCTATATGTACAAGGAACCATCACCTTTGGGATTCAATATGAAGCAGAATCTACACTAGACCTCATCAAGTTCATTGATTCTGACTGGGCTGACAATAGCATTGATCTCAATTTCACATCTAGTTACTCACTCAGTCTTGGTTCTGGGCCTATCTGTTGGTTGAGCAAGAAGAAGGCTACTATTTCTCTATACTTAGCTGAGGAAGAGTACATATGGGTAGTTAACATAACCATTCAGGCTATGTGGATACAACATTTTCTCATTGAGTTGGGCATTCAATTTCACCAGCCGATCATCATCTGGTGTGACAACCAAATCACTCTGAAGTTATGCAGATATCCAGTTCAAAGTAAATAGATGAAGCACATCGAGATCTGCATGTACTACATTTGGTACTTAGTACATGAGGGGATCATCGACCTACAGTTTTGTCCTTCAGTAGAATAGATTGCAGACATATTCACCAAGACCTTCACTGAGAAGAGGTTCCACTCTCTATGTAGTCGTCTTGGAGTGAAGGACACAGTTTCCTAATAACTGTCAGTTCTTTTTTACATACATCGTACTTTGAGGGGGGCGTTTTCCCATTAGGTTTTCCCTCTTTCCTCATTTATTTTAGTGTATCTTTTGTATTTGGGTACCTAACATGGACTCATTGTTGTGACCCACTTTTTATTTTCACCATAGTAATGTTCACACTTCAGTTTGATCAGCTGAGTGGAGTCTATATGCCACATTGGTTTCATCACCATGAAACATTGGGATCCTCACCAAATAATGTGCATTTTCCTTGGGATTATCGCCAGACTAACGCATTACTCATGATTCCCTGATCTCCTCCTCTCTTCACTCTCTTTTAGTCAGCTAACTCCACATGCATTTGATCTCTAAACTAATGGGTTAGATATTTAATCAATCATACAAACAATATTCAAATAATGACAATCTCATATGGTGGGATGGGAAAACCAATTCTTTTATTAACTTCACAATGATACCTTACAATGATAAAGTCGGCTACTGCTCCTCGATCCTAGTCCCAAGCTCTTCTTCCACTATCTTCCAACTGTTTTTCTCTATACTTCTCTTTGCACAAGGATGGCTAAAGGTTGGGACAAAGGGAATCCTCAATCGGGTATAGTTTCTTTACTATGATTTTCCTCCTTTCAAATGGGACCCTTATCCCTTCTTTTATAGGCTATAAGGAGCTAGGTATTTAGTTGAATGATCGGCCATGCATGGCCAAAAGGTTTAGTTAACTTGCTCAAAGTTGTGTGTTCCGTCAACAACTTTCCTTTCTCCATGATTTTATAGCTACAAGTGGGTTGTCTTGGGTCATCTAGCATGTACACACATGCAGTAGTGGAGTAGGGTGCATGGGCCTTTATAAAAGGGTTTTTTAAGAAGAGTTGTTCAGTGGTGTTTTGGCAAAAAAGGAATCTGAGATGGCCTGATGACAAGTAAGCATGTTTGGTGAAAATTAGGGTTATAACAGATGTCCCCTAATGTGTGAGGTCAGAAGAGCATCTGATGGCCGAAATACATTATCAATCTTCACCAACGTTCTAAACAAGTGAGCCCAGGGACCAAAAATCGGGAGGTACCATCTGCAAAATAACAATTGTCTCACTGAGGAGGGCATACCCATGCTCAGGATGAAATAAAATCATGGCTACCAATAAAATACAATGTAGATCCATGTCATATAACTATATAAAGTGTAGCCACGAGCAATACATAGTGGAGCTACATCTCAAAATAAAAAAAGAGATACATGTATAGTATCCATCTTCTAGAAGCTGATAAGGCCTGTTGGTTGGAGATGATGTCTTCAGAGCTCGAGCATCAACCTCAAAATCTTCAAAAATTGGGTAGGAGTGTAATATGAGTGTACGAATTCACTACCCAGAGGTCTTCGATGGCTCATCGGTCATGGACTAAAGGATCTTGATGATCAGACTGGAGGCTTCATTGATTTCAAACAAAGACTTGATTGGGCTTTCGGGATGGTCGGGCATGAGGGAAAGAGAAAAAATGTAGAGGGGATGACTCAGGTTTGGTAAAAAATTCCCTTGGACAATATCATGAAAAATGATGAGACTCAGGCAGCATGGAATTGACATAAGTTCATGATGCAGGAGGCAACGCAAACTCTCCCTATGTTTGGAAGAATAACCAAACAGAGGAGGACATAACTCTATGTAGCGAGAGAAACTTCCTAAGGTCATATTAAATAACAGGGCTTGAAGAACAAATAGAAGGATGTGCTTTGTCCAAGGGCGACTCATTATGCTGCCAATAAAAAGAAAATACTTTTCCCTTCCTCTTTTTGGGGTATATTTGATTTTTTTGTCTTTTTCAATAATTTTGGAAAGCTTGAAAAAGAATAAAAGAATTCTATGTTACAAAGGAGGATCGAGTGTTGAAAAAATACTAGTTCCAAGCACAGAGAACACAGGGATGCTCAGGGAAAAGGGACATATGCAAGAAAAGGACACTTGGGAAAAATCCTCTAGGGGCCAAAGGTGTCAAGATGTCGAGGCAAAGTGCTACATGGCTTGCGTATAAGGCATGCTTCAGATGGTTCAGTTGAGAGCAACATGGAGACGACATTAGACCAAATACGTAGGTATGCAAATGCAGTTAACAAAACACACAATGGTAACGTCCTTCGTTGTAATTTTAACGAGCCCAGAGAAGGTAAGCTCGACAGTTTTTCATATTTAGAGAGTCTGAAAAAACGTAAAAGGAGACTCCAATGGGGTACCTTTTTCGGAGGTAGTCTAATCTGTTCGAAAAAGAGGTAAACTAGTACCGACAAGACGTCTATTCAAAACCATTTTAACGAGTGTGATAAAGACAAGATCACTCAACGATTTTTTCATTTTTAAGGAGTCTGAAAAAAGATTAACTATAGACTCCATCAGGCATGTTCTTCTGGACCATTTTAATGAGTGTGAAAGAATAAGGTCACTCAATGATCTTTTCAATTTTAGGGATTCTGAAAAGAGATTAACTATGGACTCCATGGGGGTTCCTTTTTCGTAAATTTAGTCCCTCAGGCCTGAAAAAGGGTTAAAATTATACCTGAGAGTACTCTTCTAGATATCCGAGGACTCTAGAGTATACCTTTATTTGTATAGTTGATCGTCCGGACCGAAAAAGGGGTAAACTACCACTGGATAGACATGACTTCAAATTTCATTTTAACGAGCATGAAAGGCCACAAGATCGCTCGACAATATTTTCATGTTTAGAGGGTCTGAAAAGGGCTTAAAAGAAGACCCATGGGGGCTACGACTCATGTATGAAACTGGTTTAGGTAGAGCCCACTGCCAGGCTCAGACTAAGAGTCTCTTTGATAGTCAACTTGGAAAGTCTCCCAAAAGGGAAGAAAACACAAACCATGGTGTAAGTCCTCCCTCGGTATAGAAACCATAGTCATGGCTTCAAGGATAGCTTCATCTGAAGGCAATTCAAAATCCAAGAAATCATGCAAGCGAGGGTCAACAACCCTACAGGGTGAAGTAAAATGACCATAATCCATATGACAATGGAGGCTCTGGCCAAGACTGGTGGAGTCTATCAATGAAGAATCACAGACACGAGGGCTTGAGGATCTACAAACAACGAGATCAGACTCAGAAGGAGACTCAAGATTACTTGGACCAAGAGGGGGAAGCAAGGGCTCCCATGCCCCCACTGGGTAAACCAAAGGATCAATTATTGAGATCAAGTCTCCGGAAGGCAAACATGATTTCACAGGTTCCTTCTTAGAAGAAATTGAACATCGAGGATAAGATGCCAAATAATTAACCCGTGGTAGGGTAGAGTCTACACGAACACTAGGAACATATAAAGGGAAAGCCTGAACTAACGCTGAATTAGGATGGTGATTATCAGATGCCAGCTGGTCAATAGTGAAAATGCTTCCATTGTGGGGGAAATGCATCACCCGGAAGAGCGTAGATACCACAGTGTTCATAGCATATACATAATCATGCCCGAGAAGCATATTGAAATCTAAGGGGCCTTGCACCACTATAACATCGACATGGACAATCTTCCCACCTAACGAGATAGGAAACTGAGGAAGAACCCCCAAATATTCACTAGGGTGTTTGTCAAAATCCAACAGTTCATGCGATGAAGACAAAATCTCGGGATATCCCAAGACTTTCCAAACCAAGGAGGATAAAATACTTGTAGAGGATCCTTCATCCACAATAAATCAATAAATGTTTGTTGAATTAACTTCAACCCTTATTTGAAAAGGTGCAGAAGAAGGAAGACGAAGCTCAACAAGATCATTCCAATCAAAGGAAACCATCCGAGGGCTTGGAGGGGGTGTGCTCGGAGCAATTGGAATGCCCCTTTGTTCTGAAAATACTGAACAAAAAATGCTAAAAATATAGTCGGTAGACATGTCACTCCCCAAAAGAAGAGTGGGATCATACGATGACTGCATCGGCATGAACACTTTCGCAACCAATGGCTGAATAGGTTGCAGGACTACATGGTCTAAAGGCACCTTACCCCCCAAAAGAGGATTGGGATCAGTCGATGAATGCATCGGCATGACCACTTTCACAACCAATGGATGAATACCCGGCGAGACTACATGGTCTAAAGGCACCTTACCCCCCAAAAGAGGAGTGGGATCAGCCAATGACTGCATCGGCATGACCACTTTCGCAACCAATGGATGAATAGGCTATGAGACTACATGGTCTAAAGGCACCTCACCCCCCAAAATAGGAGTGGGATTAGTTGATGACTGCATCGGAATGACCACTTTCGCAACCAATGGCTGAATATACTATGAGGAAACCTCAGAAGACTCATAATCAAAAGAGCTTGTAGACAAGGACCACAATCGTTGTACCTCTGGAATGCCAGGGCATAAATGAGTAAGGTGATCTCCCTTGCAAATCTTACAAGGGAACTTAGGCTTACGTCCTATCCATCTAGGTTTCTCAACAGAATCAATGCCCCCAACATGAATGGTAGTGGTTGGTTGCACATCTCCAACGTGACTTGTAGAGGTTGGTGACGGGTCGATAACATGACTTACAGAGGCTACAAACCTATTGCCAGTATGAATATCAGTGACTGGACCTTTTCCCCCGGCATGACTTGTAAAGGGTGGGTGCTTTCCCCCAGCGTAACTTACAAAGGATGGGTGCTGGTCTTCAACATGACTTGTAGAGGTTGTCGACCGATCTCCAACATGACTTGCGGAGGTTGGTGATTTCTTCTTCCTATTCTTCCTTTTTCTATTTCATTTAGACTTTTGGTTACTAGTAACTGTACTTTCACCAGAGGCGGGAGAAGGAGGAGGATAAGACTTTGTTGATGAAGAAACATCAACAGGGTGCCCATGACTTAAGGTGCTTAACTGAGAAGCGTCAAGAGCATTCGGGACATTTGGAATGGTACCGAACCAAACCGGTAGTCCCACATTCAACCCAGGAATGTACAAAGTGGCCATCAAAGGGATTCCCCTTGCGAAGGGGTTCCTTGGTTGGTATCGTCAGGAAATTTAGCCATGAAGATATTATGCAGAGGTTCTCCCCTTGCGAGATTGTTCAAATCCGTAAAAGTCTCACACATTGACTATGAAGAACAAGTGTTATCAAAACAACGCCTATAAAGTGGCGGCTCCACATTTCTAAGAGGACGACTGAAAAGTCCTCTCAACTGGTGGAGTAGGCAGTCTACCACCCTAGGTTAGAGACCCAAAGCCATGACAGACTAACTCACTATGGAAAACTAGGGAGCACAGAGCACACACTAAAAGTTTCTAAAGGCAAATCAAGAAAACAACTAACTAGTTGGAAGAACAGTTACACCAACCAACATTAGAGCAACTTACCAGTGAAAGTGCAACTCGAATATGGAAGCACCCTCCGGGTATACTCTGAAAAGCATGACCTGATGTCTACCCTAGGTATTGTGGTATACCCATGCGGTCACCTGTCTAAGTCCCTAAAATAAAGGCAACTAGGTTGCCAGCTCGTGAACAATCACCAGGTGGGTACAGTCGACAGTCGGGTGGACCGCAATGAGCAGGGTATCAAGCCTAAAACCTATCAAGGGTATCGAAAGAAAGTGTTCCAGAAGACGACTGAGGACCTCGAACGGATTCAAGACCCACGAAGCTTCGTGGAAAATGTGATCAACTGAATCCAAAGACAAGTCCTCTATATGTGTTCCCCAGTATGCCTGGTCTGGATTTGGAGGGGTTATCTTCGCTACCTTTCCGCATGCTACCTCGTGTTTATCCCCTATGTGAGAGGGGGGTCCCGGATAATTTCCACGTTACTGGACTTCTACACTCCTTAGCACAGACTCGTATGTTTGTTTTATAGCCTTGAAGAGTTTCCTCTCCAACCTAAATCAAGGCTCTAGCCTAATCTAGTTGATGGACCCTACAAACATAAATTCTAGTAAATTTTAATTAGCGTTCTTTTTATTGGCTTGATTTACTCAAAAGGATACCATAGTGCCACTGATGTTGTTAAGACTCTTGCAGAAAAAAGAAATGATAAGAACACTAGCAAAGAAGGATTATCTTTCCTATTTTTCTTTTGAAATGATTTTAAGATGAGAAGAAAACACAACACTATGCTAATTTCTTTTTCTTTTTCAAATAACAATGCAAGGAAAATGCCAAGAAAGAAAGAGAACTAACAAGCTATTTTTTTTTTTATATTTTCTCCCAATCAAAGCAGAAGTAACAAAATATTCTAAAAGAAACTGATGAATTTACAATTCATGGACCCCTCCGGCCATGAGGGGGAATTTGTTTTTAAATGTAACTCATTTTTATCAAAATTACAAGCTAAAAATCAATTAAAAAAGCTAAGAAACAAAAGAAATATTTTAATGAAAAAGCAAGCTATTGTTGTGATCAAACCTAAGTTGTTGACTGCTATGACAAAGACCAAGAACCCTGAGATATATAACTCTTGACAAGGAAAAGGATGATTGCCTCTTCCTAAACAAAAATTTTCTCAACAGGTACGTTGTTGACAGTTCAACAGCCAACGTGTGCACGGGAACTGTGTAAGGTCAGAGCGCGTGTACATGCATGCAGACCTTATGCAGGTTGCATGTACCTCTGCAACTCTTAAAAAATGAAAAGAAAAGAAATCAAGCACTGGAAGAGACTACTGGTATTGAGAACCAGAATCTCCTGAAGAATCGTAAACTTACTTTGTCATAAAATAAAAAACAATTCAAGGAAAATTTCATAGAAAAAAACCAATCTGAGGTGGTACCTAAGCTACAAACTGTAAAAACAGAGACCAGAATGAGTTTCAGAAAACCCCTGAGAAGGATCACTTTTGACAGGGAAGAGGATGACTGCTTCTTTAATAAGAATTTTTTGAACCTAGGCACGCTATTGTCACTTCATCTGCTAGTGTGTCCACGTGGGTTGTGTGAAGGTTGGTCGCGTGTACACACATGGAATCCTTATATAGGCCGCGTGTACCTCTGTGACTTCTGGAAAAGAAAATGCAGCCAAGAAAAGAAATCAGGGAATACTGGTATGGAAGACCAGAATCCCTACTAGCTCAGACTTTTGCATAAACTCTAAAAACAAGTAATGAAACCAATTTTTAAAAATACCCAAAAAAGATTCCCAGAAAACCCTAGAGATCCTCAGTATGGTCCCCAATTCTGTTGTGGGTGGGAAATCCCTCCTATGGATTAGAACTAAGGTTTTTTATCATGCATGCAGAAATGACCTAAAGATTCTTACTTCTTACCATCATCCCATGCCTAAACCCCCACCACGCATATGTAAATACAAGGCTCAAGAGATTAAGTTGACGTACCTTATTTTTTGCATTTGATGTCGATCCCTTTTCACACTTGGTCGTTCTTTGACTGCAGATCTCCTCCCAATGTTGACCTGCATTCACAAAAGACAAGCAAAGAACTCCACATGCATTTGATCTATGAACTAATGGGTTAGAGATTCAATCAATCATACAATCAGTATTGAAATAATGACAATCTCATATGGCGGGATGGGAAAAGAAATTATTTTATTAACTTCACAATGATACCTTACAATGATAAAGTCAGCTACTACTCCTCGATCCTGGTCCTGGGATCTTCTTCCACTATCTTCCAACTGCTTTTCTCTATACTTCTATTTGCACAAGGATGGATAAAGGTTGGGACAAAGGGAATGCTCAATCGAGTATAGTTTCCTTACTATGATTTTCCTCCTTTCAAGTGGGACCCTTATCCCTTCTTTTATAGGCTAGAAGGAGCTAGGTATTTGGTCGAATGACCAGCCATGCATGGCCGAAAGGTTTAGTTAACTTTCCCAAATTTGTGTGTTTCGTCAACAACTTTCCTTTTTCCGTGCTTTTGTAGGCACACACGGGTTGTCTTGGGTCAGCTAGCATGTACACGCATGCAATAATGGAGCAAGACGCGTTGGTCTTTATAAAAGGGTTTTTTAAGAAGATTTGTTCAATAGTGTTTTAGCAAAGAAGGAATCTGAGATGGCCTGATGTCAGGTAAGCATGTCTGGTGCAAATTAGGGTTATAACAAGGGGTGCGTGAAGAAGCATGTGTTTAATCTTCTTGAAATATTTTGAAAGTAAATTCTATGGTTGCATATACTCTATTGAGGATGTCTTGGGGTGGTTTAGGGGTTTCCATAGGGTCAGACGGACCTGAAACCCTTGGTGGTGTGATTTAACCTTCTGATAAATGGATCTCTTGGGTTTCCATGCTCATGACGTGTTCATAAGGTACAAGCGGTAGATGCGGGTAATCAATACCAAGTTTAGGTTCTTCGATAGAGTTTACCTAAAGAAGGAAGGGACCGAAATGGTCAGTCAAGGGTGGATTTGCAGGGAGTATAAATCCCTCCCAAAATTTATCTGCTTCTGGGCATTCAAGAAAAGGGGTAACAACACTTGCGGCTTTAGAGTAGTTCTCCTCATGGAATTCCTCTTGAAGATGATTTTCTGGTGAGTTGGGAGGTAAAAGTTTGTAATGTAGTGAACAAAAACCTAGCATCCTCCGATACCTACACAATTTTGGATCGGATAGAATTGAGATATGAAAATTACATTGCTAAAGCCAGCTAAAAAAAATAAGCATCACACGCTACAAAAATCCAGAAATCAAACAAACAAACCAAATCTTCTCGCCATGAGCTCACTAGTTGGTGATGAAATACAACATCATGGGAACATGTGAGAAGGGTCGGGGATAATTGGGTGGATTAGTTACGTTGGAGGCCTGCTTAATAGACTTACACCTTGGTGCAATATTCCCAATGGTCTATTTGTGGGTTTCCCTCCAAGGAGCCTGAGTGAGTTTGACCAACGTCTGATCTAGGTACGACAAAGATTCCCCTTCGTCGTCACCTTGTGTAAGAGCCCTAAATATTATAGAAAATAAGGTTACCAACTCGCATTCATCCTGTGGGTGGGTACATTCGACAATCGGGTCCAAAATTATGGGCAGGATTTCAAGTCTGAAATTCCTCAAGAGGATTGAGAATAAGAGGACTAGAAAAGATTAAGAGGATCCCAAACAGATTTGGGATTCACGAAGTTCCGAGACTAGATGGAAACAACTGATTGTCAAGAAGAATCCCCAATATACTATCATTCCACTACATATGGTTAGGCCTCAGAGGGTTAATATTTGTTTCCCATCTGTACGTGACCTCGTGTGTAACCCCTGTGTTAGAGGGGGTTCTTGGGCCTATACAAAATTTGGGTTTAAGCACTCTTTAGTATTCTATGGTTTGTGTCCATGGTCTTGGACAATTTACTCACTTATCTTAATCCAAAGACCCTACACCGAGATTACTGTTGGTGTTATTAGAAAATAAAAAGTCTAGTTAATTTTATTAACACACGTTCATTTTTAAGACAATTCTTTAGTCAAAAGGTTGCATGGAAGTGAAACTTATGATGTGAAAAGACTTGACTCGAAAAGGATGCAAAGCAATGCAATTTGAACAATTTTCCTTTCGATGAATCATATTTATGATAGGGAGAAGAGTACCTTTCTTTTTTCTTTTATAGTAGAAAACACCCTAATACATGCTGATTTCTATGTATTCTTGCAAATGAGACAAAAGAACAATTTTTTCAAGAAAACTCATAGAGTGATTTACAAAATTCCCAACCAAGCATAAATTATTTCAATGATATTTTAAAGCACTCTAAATGAAATGTTTTTTGTTTCTTTTATATTTTCAAATTACATGAAAATGGAAACAACAATTATTCTTCAACGTTTTCTTTCAATTGACAATGTTCGGAAATGAATGCAAAAGATGGAAGAAAAAACCAAGCATTCAAATTTAAATCACACTAAAAGATTTTGATTCTAACAATATTTTGAAAAGTTCTCAAATGATTTGGGAAACGACAAACATTCAGACTAATGAAAGAGAGACTTATATAATGAAATGGTAGACTTTTGCAATAAAAAGAAGCTATAAATAACCTTCTACTGGACTGAAAGGATTAAATTAGTGTTGGTTGTGGATCCTAATTATCTTCCTCTTTCATAGGTCTTTGTTTTCAGCCGTGTTTATACCCCGTGAAGACTGTACACCCCGGAATATTGAATTACGTTATTACTGATTCACCCCCCCTCTCAGTAATCCAACAGGTTGTACAATAGACCATGAGTTGCTAGGGTTTCCAGGTGTTGTCTAAAGTTTTCTGTATTTTCTCTGTGGGCCATTTTCCAAGTAAGGGATTCCTTGTAAGCTTTGAATTTATTTGAATGATAATATTAGTTGATGGGAACAATATATTTGTGTATTGTGTATGAGATTTTGATTTCATGTATTTCTTTCGTTGTTTATTTGAGTTGATTATTCCAACAAGTGTGTTCTATTTTGTGAGATGTTGATTTGATTTACAACAAGGAAATCACTAGATAACAAAGTACTTAGGTGTCGGGATTAAGGAAAATTCAGCAAACATGCCACATAATATATTTTGAATGTTGTATTGTTACCTTCCATTGATCTATACAATAAATCTTACATAAGGCATTTATAATTATTTCTTAATATAGATCACACAATTTTTGGGAAAGGAACATATATGCATAATCTTCTTGATCAGATTTGAAATCTCCATAAAATTCTTTTATTGCAGCTGGAACCAAATTATGAATTGGGTCTAATGAGACTAGATGAGGGCCCTCCCTCAATATACTAGCTCTTTCTACCTAGGTTAGTTGAGCCCACTAGTGAGAAAGGTGTCTCGAAAATCCCCATGTATGGAGTGATTTCATTATCTCTGAGGGAGACTTGCAATTCAAATCCGAAATGGGAACTGTGACATTAAGAGTGGTGAAAGAAGGTTTGGATTCTTCTGAAGATTCTTTAGGAGGTTTTTGTCTCTTATGTGGTGAGGATGATGAAGAGGAATTTCCTACAAAGGGATCTGTAAAATGGATATCCCATATTTCCTTGGCATGGTCTCTTGGATTGTAACTTGTATTTTTAGAGACAACCTTCATATCAGGGTTATATCCTTTAACTTGGAACCAATTTTAAGATAATATAGAAACTATCCTCTACCCTTTGGCCAATTAGGCTTTTTTATTTACAAATTCAAGATAATCCACTCATGGCTCTTCTTCTTTATGTACAAATTTGAATACTAGATCTTCGAAAATTGTATCCTCTGTCCAAAACTTACTAGGACCATGATATTTTTCATTGTAATGAAAAGAAGGTGGAGAATAAGAAATTACATGTTCCTTAATTTCTTCAATGGAGGATTATATTTGGTCAATTCTAGATAAGCATGCAAAAAACATAGTGTCAGTTTTGTTGGAAGAGGCTTTGCTTGATCCTTTTCAGAATGCAAGGTGTTCAAATGAATCTTAATAGACAAGACATCTCTAGCTATGTCGATATTTTGGTGCAATCATGATATTTGATAGTTGACATAATTAAGTTGTTTTTGTTCCATGTACAGGTTCTCTTGATCTTTCTTGTAGGCTAGAAATTGCATTTTGGCAGCAAGTCAATTTTTATCTTCAAGTGTCAACTTAGTATTGCTAGGAGGTAATCCTCTATCACTTAGCTTCTTCAGACTAATCTCTGGCTCTCTGGGAAGACTAGGTCTAATCACGTGCAACTCTAGTTCATTAGATTCTATACAATATTTACAATCTGAGACTGGTCTGCTAGTAGATTCAAAACTAGATATATGTACATGACCATCTATCTAATGATTCTGATGATGTTTTTGTTGTTGTCTCCTAACATCAAGGAAATGTTGTTTACATTGAATGAAATTAATATGACTATCTTAATGTTTGCATTTTTCTATTGAAATAATCATAGTAGCAGAGCTACTAAATATTGGTTGTGGAGCCTGATTATCTTCCTGATTCATAGGTATTTGTTTTCAGCCATGTTTATACCACATGAAGACTATACACCCTGAAATATTGTACACCCCTCCATGTGGGGGGGTTGCAGGGGGGGCTTTCCCCCCCTGTGAGGTCTAGGGGAAAGTGGGCCCCCGAAAGAAAAATTGTCTTGTAAATGTATATTGTAATTTCATAGTAAATCTGGACCATTCATTATAAGGTCGCAAATCTGACGGTAGAAGTTACGTCCACCAAATAAATTTCAAAGTCCTTCCTTTTTTGATTATCCAACAAATGAAGGGATACAACCTACAACACACCCATTGTAACTTACTCTTCTTTATCTCATAGTCTCCTCTCTTAGAATACAATATTCACAATAATACATAGACACAATACAATTCCCTCATAAAAGAGGGTTTCCTTCTAAGGAAAAAAACCCTAACATAAATTATACTGTCAGATATGCGACCTTATAATGAATGGTCCATATTTACTATGAAATTACAATATACATTTACAAGAAAAACTTTCCTTCGAGGGCTTTTACCCCAAAAACTCGTTGAGGCCCCGCTTGCCCCCGGACCCCTCAGTCGAGGGGATGAGCCCCCTGAACCTCGCAGGGGGGGAAATCCCCCCCAACAACTCCCCTGTGTGGAGGGGTGTACAATATTCCAGGGTGTACAATATTCATGGGGTATAAACATGACTGAAAATGAAGCCCTATGGATTAGGAAGATAATTAGGATCCACAACCAATAATCTCCCACTTGGAGACTGATCTCAACAACTCCACCACTGTTGTATCTATTGGAATGTGATCCTTAATAGACCTGTAAAATTTCTTTTCTTCACCTTCATTCTTGAAGACAAACTAAAACCAAGAAGGAACTCATTTTCTCCCTGGTTACTCCCTTTTTTAACATGTATGGAAGATTCTAGCTAGTATGTATCTTTTCCAACTTCAAATGTCCATCTTCCAAGACAGATCATATGAAATGATACTTGAGATTTACATGCTTAGTATCTGAATGGAAGGTTGAGTTCTTTTCAAGATGAATGACACTCTCACTGCCACAATACAACCTGCTATTCTTCTTCTTCTTTTCCAATTCCTCCATAAACCTTTGTAACCAAATCATTTCTTTACTGGCCTCTGTAGCAACAACATACTCTTCTTCTATTGTTTAAAGTGAAACAATATTTTGCAGTTTCAAAATCCAACTTATTGTTGTTCCACCTACATTAAAAACATACCATGTGGTGCTCCTCCTACTATCTTTATCACCTGCCATATCTGAATCAACATATCCCTATAGAACACTATCTGAACCTCCAAAAAATAATGCATGAGTAGCACTACCTCTCAAATACCTAAGAATCCACTTTACTTCTTCCCAATGTTATTTACCTGGATTGTTCATATACCTGCTCACAACTCCCACTGCATGTGCAATATCTGGTCTTGTGCAAACCATCCCATATATCAAGTTGCCAATTGTTGATGAATAAGGGACCCTGGACATGTATTCTATGTCCTCCTATGTATCGAGACTCATTTCCTTAGTTAATTTGAAATGACTGGTCAAAGGTGTACTTACTGGTTTTTCATTTTTCATTCTAAACCTCTTCAACACCTTCTCTATGTACTCACCCTGAGACAATGTCAATTTGTGATTTTTCTCGTCTATTGTTATTCTCAAACCAAGGATTTTCTTTACAGCACCCAAATCCTTCATCACAAATGAATTAGCTAATTTCTTCTTGAGCACATTTATATCCTACATATTAGGCCCTACAACAAGCATGCCATCTACATACAATAGAAAGATAATATAACTTCCATTTTCTAACCTTTTAAAATAAACACATTGATCATAATGACATCTACTATAACCTTGTTCTATCATAAACCTGTCAAACTTCAAATACCACTACCTTGGAGCTTGCTTTAGGCCATACAATCTCTTCTTCAACCTGCATACCAAATTTTCCTTCCCTTTGACCTCATACCCTTTTGGTTGCTACATATAAATCTCTTCCTCCAAATCTTCATGGAGAAAAGTTGTTTTTACATCTAATTGTTTAAGATGAAAATATTCTACTACCACAATAGTCCCAATTGAAGTCATCTTAACAACAGTAGAAAATATTTCATCAAAATATATGCCTTTATTTTTTGCAAACCCATTTACAACAAGTCTAGCCTTGTACTTGTTTTTTCCTCCATCTTCTTCCTTCAACTTGTAAACCCATTTATTCTGCAATTTTCTTTTTCCTCTAGGAAATTGAACCAAGTCTCAAGTATGGTTATTTACCAAGGAATCCATTTCCTCTTTCATTCCTTGCTCCCACTTATTTTTAGTGTCTAATTACATTGCCTCTTCATAACTTTCTGGTTCACCAGAATCCGTCAACAATAAATAATACAATGAATGAGAATATTCTTCAATGGGTCTACTTAACCTGGTAGATATTCTAACAACACTTGTAGGAGTTTGAGGTACCTGTCGCTCCTTTTGTTGTACATTTTGATTTTTTGGTACCTTTGGAATTTTTTTTTCCAGTGATCACATCAAGCATTATGTATTCTAGTTTTTCTTTTTCCTGTTTCTTTCCCTACAACTAATCTTTGTACATGACCTTCTCATTGAATATGACATCTCTACCCCTGATGATTT